>WEKX01012956.1:46396-82888 GCA_013390025.1 Pitta sordida
CCCCGCAGCATTCCTCCCGCCCGCCGCGGCTCCCGCCTTACGGGGAATGCCCCGGCGTTCTCGGCGCCCGTCTCGGCTCCGTGGCGCTGCCCGGTGCCTGCCCGCCGAAGCCTGGCGGAGGACGGCAAGCTCGGTTTCATGCCAGGAGGATGGAGGGTGCCGAGCTGTGCCCCGAGGCCCCGCGGGACGGCGGAGCCGTGGTTGGCCTCAGGCCCGGTTCTCGAGCTGCAATGCCTGTTGCGTGTGCCATCCTGCATTTGGGTGATCGTGTCTGGTTTTCTTGCCGCTCCAGCAGATTGAGCTCTGGTTCTTCTCAAATCACTAGAGACATTCACTTAGAGAGGAGTATTAATGGCTGCAGAAGGTTGTCCTTGCAGAACTGTACGAATGAAGGTAGTGGGGCTCTGGTTTCCACAGGAACACTGGGCCTGCATGTGTGTCTGGGAGTCAGACCTTGTCCGAGGGCCTGTGTGCCCATGGCACAACATGTGGAGTGAGTGCAGGTGTGCAAGTGAGTGTGTGAGCACTAGTGATGGTCAAGCTGGACAGCTCAGCAATTAGGGAGGTGCCCTGGGAATTGAGGTTGTGTTTAAATGTGAGGTCATGGGGTATGTTACTAATGGGGACCACGTGAGTCCTGGCCAGCTGCTGGAGAGACCATAGGGTTGAGGGGGTCTCAAGGGCTGAGGGGGGCATGTGTCTGAGGGCAAAATTAGAGGATTGTGAGGGATGCTTGAAGGGTCAGAGTGCCAATACAGGGTGCAGGAGACTCCTGAACTGCCTGCAGCTTGCCATGCAGCTCTTCCCTGCCAGCACGATGCCTTCTGCAGCTGGAGCAAGAAAGCACCAATGCCCTTGATCAGGCAGCCTATAGTAGACACCAACCGCTGGATTCCCTTTGTCGCCTTGGTCTCTGATTCTTACCCACCACCTTGCTTTTTCTTTTTGTTTTTCTGATCCTGGTGACACCTCTGGTGTAACTGGACCTTCATTCTCTTCATGCTTTAGCTGGTCTTCCCCATACAAAGCCTCATACCTGTTGTACAGAGGCACCCAGAGGAGTGAGGTAGGTGAAGGATTTCAATTGCCACCCTGAGCATGGGTTACTTTCCCACATTCCTTTCTTTATAATTGCTGCCTTCTCCTTGCTGCAGGATGGATAGAAGATACCCTTGATCTTGAATTATTTCTGGTGGTTGCTCATGTTTCAGGGAGGTCAGACTTTGGTTCCACCAGTCTCTCTCCCTTCTGTTTGTCTAGCACCCCTTAATCTTATTTTTTTATTTTTATGTTTTTTATTAACAATTATGACTGGTTCTCTCACATGGTGCAAGAGACACTATTTTGAAGCATGACTCTTATCAGAGGAGAAAGATCCTTCTCCAAACTATGCATCACTTTCTGTACCACTGTCTTGTGAGAAGTCAACCCATTGGTTATCTCCTGCAGCAGTAAAATGCAGTTTTGCAGTACCTGCTGGAAAGGGCTTTAATTTTCAGAATCTTTTCAGTGTTCAAAATCCGAAGACATGTTCTGTAGTAATTTCCACCATGCTCCTTTTTTCTCTTTCATGAGAACAGTAATAATCTCTTTATCCTTAACCACACATGTAGACTTTTCTGCAAGTATGGACTGATACAGCTCCACGTAAGCCAAAAAAGGTTGTCTCCTGAACAAGCACACGTATTCTGATGCAAGGTAGAATCCTTAGTTTGAGCCATACCATCATATGGATGATTTCCAGAGGTCATTTTAGAGGAATTACCGTTTTCAGTAGAATTTTATTGTATCGAGATAATCTGTGGATCAGATGCATTCTCTAGACCAGCTGTATCCTGCTTCTTGCTTCCACTATGCCAAGTGCTGCTTGATGCACTAATAGGAGGTGATGTGGGCTGCTGATATTGGAGTTTGATGTAGGACTTCTGGACTGCAGGAATTAAAGGTTCCAAGTCCTTTGCATGATCCAAAACTTGCATGTGTCCGCACAACTTCTGAATTTCTTTTGTATGTTCCAGATTGTCAGTTCCCAGAGCCATAGAAAAAATCTCAGATTGAATATTGTATTCATTGAGCCATACCTGCATACTGGAAAGGCTGGTAACCTGGACCATTGGGTCAGTCCAAGCTCTGTTTCCCAAGATAGGTACTACTTTTGCATGATGTTATGTGGTAGTTATGTGATAATGTGTGACATTTGAGGCTCATTCAGTTTCATTATCAGTGAGTTTCACTCTGCAAATGACAAATTCCATGGTTTGAGGTGGCAGACACTGAAACCTTGCAGGTCAATGTAGCAACTGATTGCTTTTAACTTAATTTGTTCTGCCTTCATCTATATATTTAATTATGACCTTAAAGACAAAATTTTCTTCCTCTTTTGGTGGAATCTCTACCGCCTGAACCCCGAGAAGAATTTCCTCACATAGTCCATAAAATGCCAGCTTCTCCATGTCTATAGCAAAAATGTATTACTAAGTTCCTTAAAATGCTCATTGATTTCTTTAGCAAGGATTGTATATTAGTCCTTTTGTTTATCTACTATTCAACTATAGTTGCATTTGCAGTGTTGAGAGGCAGTATTGTCACAGGCTCAGGTGTTTGTATGATGTCATCTGATATATTCTGGGCCATGCCTATTAATAAATTAAGTTGATGGCAATCTGGACGCACTGGTCTATTCTTGCAAATTCCAAATGTTTTAAGATAGATACACAATGGCCTTGAAAATTTCTTATCTTCTTCAGGTTCTAGCTTCTTGGCAATAAAATCCAGCAGTTCTTGTGGAGTTTCAGCTTCACCATGCTTCAAATAGCACGGAACCCTAGTTCATGATGTCTGTCTTCTGTTAGCAGAATGACTGACTCTGGCTTTGTATATTCCTGGTTTACAGAAGAATCCCTTACCATATTACAGAAGTTTTCAGTCAAGCTGTGTCACACTAGAAGGCGGGGCAATCCAGCTCATGTCTTGAGTAATGTGTATAAATATCTAGAGGTGGGGACCAGGAAGATGGATCCAGGCTCTTCTCAGTGGTGCCAACCACAAGGGCACGTGGCAATGGGCAAAAGCTGCCGCACGGGACATTTCCCCTGAATGTGAAGAAGAACTTCTTTACCGTGTGGGTGACCACACACTGCAACAGGTTGCCCAGAGAGGTTGTGGAATCTCCCTCACTGGGATTTTCAAGAACCACTTGGATGCAATCCTGTGCCATGTGCTCTGGGATTGCCCAGCTTGAGCAGGGAGGTCAGACCAAGTGACCCATTGTGGTCCCTTCCAACCTTACCCATTCCGTGATTCTGTAAATAACCCGGTGGATTCCTTAACTGTCTTGGCAGTGATGGTAAAAGGAGAAGAAGAAAAAAAAGTGGGTAAAGTCTGGACTACCTGTCAAGATAATGGAAAAAAAGTCTAGGGAAGGTTTGGTCAGGATGGATATTAAGGGGAGAAAGAAGAAGCCACTGTCATCACGTATCTCAAATCAGCACCTTACTAGTAAGTACAGGCATTTTCCCCATGATGAATAATTACTAGTCCTGACCTCAGAAGGAACAAAACTTCAGACAAATCATTTCCATCTCTGTCATCGCAAACACCACCAGCAGCCATCTGATCCTTGGAAATATTTTCATGAGTTTCTGCCACATTTAAACCATACTTTCTGAACATCTATTGAGCAAGAGTTAGCACAAATTTTCTATTTAGAGAAAGTCAGTGGAGGGAACAGCCAAGTCAAAAGTTTTTGGAAGGAAGAAAAGCTATCTGTTCTAGCATGTAGCTGTCATGACTTATTTTACGGCATATACAGGCACACAAGATAGCAGGGAATGATCTACATAATCATTAACCACTTGACCATTTGGTTAAAACAAACTTTTATGCAAAGTGATTCCCCCTTGGAGACTTCTTTAAGGCTACTACATCATGGGGCAATCCTCATATCATTGCAAAGTGTTGCTGTGGATAGCCCAGCAGCATTCTCCAAAGACCCTTTTTATTCCACGCTCTCTAGGACACCAGACCTGCCCTGGTACAGCTTTTTTTTTTTTTCCAGATGAGTTTTTTAAATACCAAATACAGTGTTCCAAGGCTACTTACAAGATGACAGCTGAAACCAAACTTTCATGATGTGCATCTTCATTAATTTTCATAAAGACATGCGGGGGCTGTTGTTTCAACACTTAGCTTCCATGTCCTTACTTCTCAACCTCCTGATAACCAAACCATTTTAAAATAAGGTAGTATGTATTAGCACTTCAAAGGCTGTGGTTTTGCCCAAGGCTTGCTTTATCTGATAAGGTCCAGCCACTGCATTCTCTGTGCCTGGAGTCTGAAGTGTTGTAATTTGTTTTCTTTTCCAGCTGAAGATAAAGTAGCAATCTTACAAGCATTTTTCCTCCCAGCTTTCTTTCTCTTAGCTTTTTCTTACCTGTAAAAGACATGGTGAGAATTCAGCAGTCTTTATATTATGGCGAAATTGGACTGGTGGGCACTTAATGACAGTTTGGATACAGATTTTCCCTTATTCGGTTTATGAAAAAAATTGAAGAGAGCACAATTAAATGAGTTTGAAATGCGTAATGCACTGAGAGTGACCTTTGGAAATGGCATACTCGTAGTCTGCAGATTAGACTTCACATCTCATTACAAGAAAGTAAAGAGAAGGTGTGATTTAATTGCAGTCACGTTTATTTGCAGTTTCTATACACACTTTCTAGGTAATCAAACTTTTCCAACACATTTTTTGAGAGGGGTTCACAATGAAACTGTCACCGTTTTTACTAAAAATAAATACAAGACTTAAAGTGTTGCACAGCTCTAAAATATACAAAGGCTTGGATTTAATGTAAACTTTGAAAACATTTTACAAAAGAAACCATATTTGCAACAATTTAAAAAGTTCATATTTACAAATATTACAAAAATACAAAATGGATGCAAGTCCATAAACCATTGTCTTTTCTGCCAGCATGAACTGGTGCTAGTACCAAAATAGTTACACTGTAACCTTCTTAATTTTTTTTTAATTCTTTAAGTCATACCCTACAGTATTTCTCTATCTGCCACCATTGCAGCAAATGCACTCAATCACTGACCTTTGGCAAAAGCAAACGTATGCTTTATTTGCTACAACTATCCCATGCCCTCTGTGCTGCCACAACAACAATAATGAAAAAAAAAAAGGAAAAAAAAACCCTCAAAGAAACCCCCCACAACAAGAAAAAAGAGGAGAAAAGGGGGAAATGTCATTTTTCAGAACACAGCTGTATAACTTAAGAAATCATTTTCATAACATCAGTGCAAGCAACAGTAAGTTGAAATGATGGTTCAGCAGTTACCTGATGCACTCACTATACCCTGACTCAAGAGGTGAGTGATATTCCCTTCGCTCTATGGCTTGTCCTCTAGTGCCTGCAATGCTACAGGGGTCCCCGCCATTTGTCTTCTTCTGACACCCACATTTGTTATGACTGTTTTCTTACTAGATTTAGAATCTCTCTATTTGGATTTCAATCTGCTAAATATAAACTAGGAACTAAGCAAAAAAGACTGTTTTAATGGGATTGTTCTGTGTCCTAGATTGTTTTGTATGTGAAATACTGCCTCATCATCCTGGTAAAAAAAATAAAATTGTTGTATAGATATTTATTTGTGATTTATATGAAACTACCAATTGGTACTAAAAAGTGATATCATCACAGTCAATTCAGCTGTATTGTCTTTACAGTTTTGACTATTTAATTCAAGACTATTAAACACATTGTATAAGTATTCCTGGCAAAACTTTTACAGAAAATGACTGAAGATGACAAACTAAGGATTTTCTGCCCAGTGTCTAGGCTTCCTTTACTCAAATTCTCCAGAAAGTGATGTGTTATATACCTAACATTTCCTCTTAAAACATTCTCATTCATTCACTTCACTTGTTTTCAGACTTATTTTCTTAACTAAGCTACTAATGTGATTAGCCTTTTGTTTCCAAACTCTTGCTCCCATTACATCCTGAAAAACTACTTTAGATGATTTTGCAGCCCTTCAACTGATGGACCACCCCTCATCCCTACACACATACCACATGCACAGTGACTCTACCTCATCAAACAAATGCAAGCAGGCTACACAGGAGGACAGTAGGAAACCCTCCCTGAATAATTGTGGTAAGCACTAGACATAATCAGTTGTGAATCGTATGGGGAATAATTCAGGATTTGTTAAAGTACTCTGATTTGCTTTGACTCTTTAAAATTGTAACAGTTTTAGGTAGAACCTTCCTCTTTAAAACATGCTCTGCCCACTTTTAAAAACTCTCAGCTTTATGCATTACGTTATTAAAAGAAAAAAAAAGAACAGTAAAAACTGAATTCACACATCCCACTTCCTTATTATTTCCTTATGCTTAAAGCCAGCTTCTAGCTAATTTCTTTAGTACCAAAGTACTCTCTCTCTGCCATCCTACTTGACCTGTCCTACTGCACACCCTATTCCTCCTCACACTATTTTCTCTGCACTAACCTTTCCTCTATTCCAAACCATATCCTCCGGCAACCAACACCAACTGCATAAGATTTGGATAATGATGGCCTTGTTCCCCGGGTAGGATGGATGGGGCTACATCCGTGAAAATTGTGGTGGTCCAAGGAGGATCAGGCCTGTTGATTTTATTCTGTTTAAAAATGAAAAAATATAAAACAACTCATGGGTTCTTGCAATTTTAGGATGATTATATTCAAGTAACTTCAAGTAATTCAGCTTTTATCTCCCTGCCTTTATTTGTATCAAAGCAGCTACTTTTTGATTTGTCTCCTTTCCCACCCCACCCCAGTCCCCCACCCTGTTCTGTGTTTCTGGTAAACCCAGACAAGATCCCTACTGGATGTGGCTGGCACAATGAACTAGAGCTTTCCCTTCCCCGCTCATAAATGAATATAAATAATGCATACACATACCGATTTCCCAGATAATGTTTTCACAGTGTCATTTTTGTAAATATTTAGGTAGCATGAATCTCATCAGCACAAAGAGAAAGCTTCACTGAAAACTCATTGCAGATATTTACTGATAAATCGAAAGCGCTCTTGCATGCTTATAATTTATTTGTTTCCTTTACGAACCAGAAACTAATCATGTTTAAAGATTATAGTTAACCAGGTTATGACTGTGTTATGTATCCCAATAGCCTAACAGGAATATTAAAGTTAAGTACTGTTTTCTCTCACATCTATCCTCTCTGAAGCAACCCCTGCAAGAATAAAGGCCCAAGGGAGGCTGAGGGATGGGACCCTTTGGGGCTTTGCATCAGACACAGCTTTGTTCTGTTGGAAATACACTCATCTTCCCCACCGATCCTCGTGGTAACCTTCCCAGCTGCACTTTCCAGTTAGCTTCGTTGGAGCTGCCTTAGAAAGACAAATGGTTACATTAATCCTCTCACAGTCAGCCTTTCCATTTCCTTAGCTAAGGTGGAGAATTCCCCCTTTCCACTGCTCAATGTCATCCTTCAGGCCTGTCACACAAAGTGGTTACTAGTGGCTGTGTGGATTTTTTATGTTTGATATGAAAATGGTATTCACAGAATACAGTTACTACATTTGAATTCTTTTGTCTTCTATAAACAAAGTTGTTATGCAGTAAGTCATTTGCCATGTCCACTTTTTGATAATTCTATTTACAAATTTATATCAAAAATATGATATTTACATATGTTTTGTTAGTTTCTTCAAATTTTGTTTCAGCTCATTTTAATGTAGAAAAATACCAATTCTGAAGAGCTTTTTTTTTTTTTTTCCTAGGGAAGCACTACAGTGAGGGATTTGTATCTAGATGGGCAGCTTCTGGGATAAAAAAAACACCCAAAGTCACCTTTAACTCTATGGAAAGTGTATAGGTTTGAAATCTACAGTGACAATGGAAATGAGAGTGGGAAAAACCAAATGAAGCCAAAATAAAACAGAACAGACATAGAATATCTTCCTCCTTTAAGAAAATGTAACATAATAAATAGCTACAGCTGTAGTCCTCTTGTTTCCCCAGCATCTTACGAATGCAAACATATCTAAGCATTTATACTGCCCTGCAATTTTTTTCTTTTTTTTTTTTTGATTGCTACAGCATTGGCCTCTTACGTTGAAATCCTTAGAGAGTCCAAGTGGTGCTGGCAGCCTGGCACCCATGCAGCCTATGTTGAGCTCTGGGAAGACCGATCATCGTGGGGGCTGCCGTCTGAGTTCTCGGTCTCTCCTTCCGAGATGGCCTGCATGGGTGTGTTGTACAGCCTGCAGCGCACACTGTACCGGCTGCTGCTGGCTGCCGGAGGCGCCCGCGACCGTCCCACTCTCGAGGATGCCGACATGGGAAAGTTCTTGGAGGAGAATCCTTCTGTGTTGACCCTGGGGGAGCAGGGGGAGAGTGGGGACAGTGCATCGGGGCTCGTCACAGGAGGAGACTCTTCCGTGCTTTGAAGGGCATCTGCCATCAGCTCTCCAGGAGACTTGGGCAAAATAGGACTTTTCAGAATTTCGGTGGCAGACATCCTGTAGCTGGAATCAGATCGGCTGCCCTTTTTAAGGAGCAGTAGTTTAAACTCCTCATTGGATGTGTTGGACTTCTTGGCATTCCTGTATATGAGGCCGGGGGACCTCTGACTACTAATGGGAGTGCCCACGCTGCTGGCTGGTGGCATGTTGCTGGTGGGCAGCGTGCTGGTGGTAGGAAGCTGGCTGCTGGTCCCAGATGAAGCTCTCAGTCTGTTCCTTACAGAGAGGTCTCCAGAATCCTTTCTCCCAAGAACTTTCCTTTTCGATCTGTAAAAACACAAAGGAAAACTCTTTCATACATTATCTTTGTAGTAGTGCTGGTCTGAAGTTTTACAGATTAACCGTGCTTTTATATTCAGTACAGTTCTTATAATCCCTCTCTCAAATACTGAAGGCTAGAAGTGACTGATGGCACTTTAAGCTGTGACAGCTCTTGTGTAATGAATGAGACACTGAGTTCCTCTCAGCATCTCAACCCAGCTCTTTCAAAACAATGTATGCACAACTAGTTCTTTATAAAAACAAAAATACATACAGAGTCTTAGGTAACACTAATACTCAGTGTAAAGTTAAACTGTGATGCAAATTTCAGCTTAATCCAAAATACTACAAAACTGAAGAGATGCCTTCTCATCATTCTTGCTGCAACAACTCAGTCACCAGAGCAGAGCTGATGGACTGGCGGACAGAAGGCAGGAACCACTGCAGGTGGTTTTCTTTGAAGACATCCACATTTATTAGATAGAATGGCCTGATGTTGTCATCAGTAAAGTATCCTACACATGCCATGAAGATATTCAGACTGCACTGCAGACAGTAATAAAACATCTTTTAAAAGCTGCCTTTTAGAAAACTAAACTGTGTTAACTAAAGAAGGCAGTTTCAGGACAAGACTTAACCATGGAATAACCACCCTGCAGCTGTTGTTAGTGGGCAACCGTGCAGGAATGCATGTTACCATTACCGCTGCTGCAAGGTTAGGTCACCTGTGAATGACTGCAAACAGATCCTCAGTAGTGCGGGGTTTGTTTGGAGACACAAAGACATCCTCAGCGTCAGCCTGTGACTCCTCACTCAGCGGAGAGATGATGGACTCATCACTTGGAGAAGACTCTTAAACAAGGAGAGAAGCCACACCGTGAGTCAGACCCCACCGCACTTTGCAACAGCACTGTCTATGTGAGGCACCATGGACACAGCTCTGTTCACAGTTGAGTGGCTGATACCACCATACAGACCTTACACTCTAATCTAAACATTGTGTATGTTGCATATTGGAGTGTTTTAAAAGAGGTACTGCTGGCCACTGAACATAGGATCTCCCATTTACTGCATAGCTGTGATAATACGGCTCCTTTGTACCTAGGGCCAATGCTCCTCCCTTTCCTCTTTCAGCTGAAATGCAGCACAAGGGAGGAAATAAATATCAAAGGAAAAACGTCTGAATACATTGAAAAAGTGTCAGTATCTTTGGGTTGGCTGGCCAGCTAACAGACATAGGAGACTTTCTGCATATACCGACAGAGGTAAGCTGATGTGCAAGTCTAGCCTGCTTTCTGACTCCACTACCAGTCATGTCCCAAGGTGCACAATTGGATAGGACACAAAAGAGTTCACAACTGACCTTTCAGTGAAGTCTCGTCTGTGCTGCCCACCATCTCGTCTGCCCTGCTGTCATCAGAGGCACTTTTGGTTGGGATACCTGATGCAATATCGTTTTCCTGCTTGCAACCCGCTTCACCGAGTGAATTAACTGTTGCCATCTCTGCTTCATAGACCATATTCCCAGGCACATGGTGGCTTACATCGGGTTGGTGCTTAAACTGATAGCTGATGGTCAGTCCCTCAGCCTGAGCTGGGCTTTCACCCACAGGTCCAGCTTCCAGCCTCCCCTCGCTGCTTGTGGAGAGTTCTTGCTGAGTCTGCACTTGCTGAAGGTCGCACACTGTTTCTGCTCCCTGGACAGGTTTCTTTGCTTCGTCATCACCTGTGGGGACAGCTGAGCCCTTCTGAAACTCATCCACAGCACACGTCTGATTCAGAGAGCTTTCTGGTAAGTGTTCAGTGGCAAGATGCGTTTGGTCCTTTCCAGGGTCAATTTCAACTGGATCCATACTTGCTGAAGTTACAGCTTCTTGCTCACAGGTACTCTGCCTGCCAAAAGAGGAGCTTTTCTCTAAAGGTGGCTTTCCAGGGCTTGCTTCTGCTGGGGAAGTGTCAATGTACAGCATTAGGGCCTCATCTGTGGAGTACTGGCGTGATACTGGTTTCTTAGCTAAAAGCGGCCTCATTTTGCCTGGAGAAACATCAGTCGCCATCAAGGTGGTCTCCTGTATGCAGAGCAGGTCTGGGGTGCTGCCTTTATGTTTCATTCCTTCAGGCTTGTTGACTGCCCGTAGGTGGACAGACTTGAGAACAGAGGGTGTGATGGCTAGGGCGGAGGGAGGGCTGGGCTGCAGGGCTTCCCCAACTGCGCTCTGCTTGCTGTGGCTGAAGGTGTGCAGCTGGTGCCTGTGAGCGAAGGGCTTGCTCAAGACATTGTGAAGAGCACTTAGGTCAAGGTGAGTAGGAGGTATAATCGGAAGTTCGAGGTCTTTGCTCACCAAGGTGGTGCCATCTTTTGAGAGTGGCTGCTGCAGTGATGACTTCCTCTCTGGTACTTTTGGCTTCCTCTTGCTCCCCCCTGGAGACAAGGGTCCTGAAAAGAAAGCTGTTGGAAAAGAAGAAGTGGGTGTCTCTGACTGGCTGGAGTACCCACTGGAGGGTGAGGCTAACCCTGCCAGCTTCTCGGGAGAGGCCAACTTAAACTCGTTATCAACAGACGGTAAAGAGGGGGTAGTAGCTCGTGATCCAGACTGAGATGTCTGGGATTCAGAGCTTTCTGGTGACTTGATGCACTCTATGACTGTAGTACCCGTAGCAGTGCTTGAATTGGACAAGGACCTGTAAGGATCACTGGATTTCAAGTCGTTCAGAAGCCAGAGATCTGCATAGTGAGGTTGTTCAGCACCTTCATCTTTAAAGGAGGGGATATCAGCAGTGTCAAATGGAGCGTCCTTTAACCCGCCATCACCCTGGTTTCCCCAGGGAAGCTCCTGCTTGGCTGGCAGGCTGGGGCCTTCCACTCGGGAAGGTGTGTTTGAAAACTCAAGGGGCAGCTTCATCTCCCTGGCAGTGTGAGAGACATGCTGTCCACCACCAATCTTTGGTTCTTTCTTGTCAGGAAGGTCAGTGCTGCCTTCTGATTTCCTCAAAGATGAGCTGCGTTTTGGTGGGGCTGGCTTTGCCTTTGGTTTCTTCAGTGAGATGCTCTGCCGTCCCTGCCTCCTGTGGCTCACACACTCCTGCCAGGCGCAATCAGCCAGACTGGAATTCATGCTCCCACTCTGGCCACTCTCGGAGCCTGGGGCTGCATAGTTGCAAATATAGTTTTTATTACCTTTGAGACCGCAGTCAAAGTGCATGGAGGTATAGTATCCTTCAGTATCCACAGAAAAGTGTGAGCTAGTGTCTGCCTTGTCAGAGGGGGTCTTTTCAAGGAAGCTATCATAGGTGGCCATGCTGGTGAAGCTGGGGCATCCCAGGCTGTCTGCCTTTGGGCGCTCAGGGCTGAAGTCCTGGCGACAGGAAGCGTCGTGGTGATGGTGCAGGTAGTTCCACTCACTGTCGCTTGTGTTGCTGTTGTTGGGGTCATCCAGTAAATCTGCCACGGTGGAGGTGAAGGAGCTTGCCCTGTGGCCCCTGACCTTGTCTGCATGGTCACCAAACTGCTCTGTGATGAAGACATTGGAGTCCTCATTGGCATTGGGAGCAGTGTTGAGTGACAGCTCAGAGTCACAGTGTGAAGAGCCTGTCAGTGGAGGAGAGGCAGCAGGAGGAATGGTTTCAGATGTCTGGGAAGGACATGTGGAGCTGCTCCCACTCCAGTTGCCACTGGAGGACTGGTGGTCATCTTTCTGGTCCATGTGGCTGCTGAGCAGAACTCCTGCTGTGGAGATGGAGTGAATTGGGCTCCCGAAGGTGTCCGAGTTGGATGAAATCTCACAGCTGCCTGAATCAACCATCCTTGACAACCGTGATCTCCCTCTCTCACCAATGCTGTGTTCGGGGCTGTGCAGGTGTTGAGGACAAGTTAAACCAACGTGCTGATGCTCCTGTGAACCCTGCTTGCTCAAGGCCTCCTTTTTTTGCATCCTCTCTTGACCAGCTAGGAAGTGCTCAGCTTCATACCCTGCACTCTTGGTAGTGGCATCCTGATGACCTTCACTGGCCCGACCTCCCTCGCGAGGAAGGCTCCGTGAGCGGATGCGGTTGCTTACAGCGGCAGCGAAGACGGCATCCCCGTTGTCTGCCAGCACCAAGATGTTGCCAGCGGAATGGGAGAGGGAGGCAACAACGCTCTGCCCTCTCTGGGCACGGATCCGTCGCCGTGAGGGAGCAGCTATCAGGATTTCTTCCGTCTGGCACTCCGAGTCCCGGGTCCCCGACCTCCTGTTGCTGGAGCCAGAGTAGTCTGGGTTCGTGTGCACAATCACATTGCGCTCTCTCGCTACTGGCGACTCATCTGAATCTAGGACACACGGAAAGCCGGATGAGTGGGAGAGAGCTCCACATTTCCTGGCATGAGACAACATGCGGAGCAACTCAAGAAGCATTATCTGCTGCATTCATTATTTTTTAATCTTGCTGAGCACCAAATTTAAGTTTGATTTAAGGAGATAAGAGGTATATATACCTCATGCCAGTGAGGTAGGGGAATTCTCCTAGTCCTCCAATGTGATCTCGGTTCTCCTATTTCTGCAATGTAATCTCCTGTGGAGCTGAGCTTGCTGTGGTAAATATTAGGGTAAATGCTAGGGTTCCAGTTTTTATCTCTATTTCAACTAGTTAAAGTTTTCAGGAACAGCTGCTGGACAAAACACTCCATGAGCTTCTAAAAATAATTCTAGTCTGAGCCTGTCTGTTCAGAATTTCTATTATCTGCCTCTTTACTACCAAGAATATTTGCAAGGCAACAGGATCTTTAATTTCATAGGTTCTCTGGTTGCTTATTCCCTGATAAACACATTTCTTCTGCTTCTAATGAAGTTTCATGGCAACAGACTGAGATACCAGAGCCATCTTCAGGTGCAGATGAACATTAAGAAATAACAATTCCGTTAGTTTCATTTTAGGTTAATAAGAATTTTACACTGAATTAGCCCTCAACAGAGTTGCTCCTAATTTACCTGTAACAAAAAGTGAAATAATTTTCGGCAAATATTCTTGGTAATGAAGAATAAAAAGAAAGAATTGAGGAGTGTGATAAATAAAAAGTTTTGCAAAGCTTCCATAAGGTACCAGCAGCTATTTCTGAGGCAGTATCCAACCGCTCATCTGAGTTATCCAGCTGTTGTGACAGCTCATCATCACTTTGCTGAGCAACATCTGTCAGTTCTTTACCTTAAGCTCCTCTCACGCAAGAAAAAACTTTCACTTAATCTAGTTACTTTTTATGCACATAACTATGGGTTCATAACAGAAATAAAATGGTTAAAAAAAAAAGAACTGATTAACATTTACACAATAAGAGCTGAACACGTACATCTATATTACTCAGTAAGGCCTCCAGCCCTTCAAGGCCATATGGAGTAATATAGCTTTGCTTACTGTAGTAAATTAAAAAAACAGAACGTCATTCCCAAACTCCAGAAGCATTTACACTTTCAAGGTTTCGTTTCTTTGGAAAGCTAGCTACCAGCTCATATCCCTGCAATTTAAGTTGGTTAGAAAGCTATCTACAGAAGATTTGTATTTATACTACACCTATTTCTTGTTGCACTCTTCTGGGGATGCCAGAGATGGTTTTCCTCCTCCTCAACTTTCGTCTTCGCTGTAGTACAGATTGTGAATGAACAAGAGAGCAGCGTATACTAGCCTCTCTGTCAAAACCAACTCCTGCAACCCATAAATAGGTCTCATTAGCCTTTAGAAATAGTAAACAAATTTTCATGGCTGGAACACAGTGGAGGTATGTGAGCTTGGATTAAGCCTGTGAATAAACATAAGGGAGCCCTTATGTAGCTCTTATGTAAATTATATCACAGTATATCACAGTTTTACATCTAATTCCAGCTCCCCCTCAGCAGCCTGGTCTGCCAAAAATAACAGAAGGCATGAAAAGAAAAAGGAAAGGAAAAGAAAAGAAAATCAGGAAGGCAAATAGAGTTGAGAGCTCTTGGTAACAGGGCATCTTTCTCATAGCTATTTATCCATCTGTCATAGGGAAAATGACAGTAACTTGTCTGCGAAGCATAATCTATTCAGCTATTGCCTGACTTCAGTAACTAAGAAAACATTTTAAGGTTATAATGCCATATTGCAGTAATTGGGCGCTTCTCAGGAGACCAATATGCCAAGGGGGCTAACATTTCAAAAAGGAAGGAGACAGCTAAAATGGGGCCAAGTCACCGTGCAAGTTTAGAGAGCATTCTCTGTGACAATGACACATGGCCAAAAGTGACATTAACTCTTCTAGTTAATGCTGGGGAGCTGCTCTTTATTTACATCAGTAAGTGGCCTGATTTTCACATGTGCTCAGCACATGGTGGGAGTCCACTCAGGGAATCAGGTCACACAATCAAGATCCTCAGTTTAGATTTAGAAGCCCAAGTTCATGAGTACATTTATTTATGACCATGTAAGTTATACAGAACTGGTGAGATTTACTTGTTTTCTTTACATTTCCATGGCATTAGCACAGGAAAGTGACTTTCATTTTGTTTTTTACACTGTGTTGTCAAAACAGAGTTAAAAGGAGGCCGACCAGAAGACCAGGGCACATCTGTGCTGCTTCTTGCACAATGGTACACTCACTCACACTCTCTAAAGTTGACATGGGACAGGTTGGAAAAAATGTGCCAGGTCTATAAACACTAACATAAGGATTGCTGGTACAGTGGTTTGTAATCTTAAGAAAAACAAACAAACTAAACCAAACAAAAGGAAAAAGAAATCCTGAAAAGTAGCTCTATTTTAATAGCGTATAATTATAGAAAACATAATTATACACAGACATACACATACATATTACATTACATAACAATGTAAAACATTAAAAAGTAACTTTCTTGTAAAAGTTCTTCTTGAAATCTACTACAGTGAAATAGAGGCTTCAGACAGATGTCCTGTAACCACCAATGCCCCTGGAATAAGCAGAGGAAGAACTTTCTTTAATATGGAACAAAAGTGCTGTAAACTCCAACAACAGTCATTTTCAAAAAAGTGAACATTTTTCAGGGTTGGGAGAAGCTTAAAAAATAAAAACAGAGAACTGAACGCAAACTCTTTGAAACAAAAAAAATCAATCAGCATCATTGCTGGTTTTCCAGCAACTGTGAGTTAGCTGAACATGCTCTGTGTGCCAGATGCATGGGGGTTATCTCCAAGAGGAAAGTGGAAGAGGATATATCCTCCCTGTGATGCATACAAATTATTCCCATTAGTGCTAATGAGAATGATACACATAAACATCCAGAAGATTACATACCATTCTTGATCTGTAAAACTGATCAGTGGAAATTTGGTTCCAATGTATGGCAGGTGGAGTCTAGGCAAAAATGGCTATTACTGGAAAAGTTAACATTGGTCCCAGACCTAACTCTCCTCTGACTGCATTAGGCGACATTAGCTATGTTAGAAAGCCTACACCCATTAGGGTCCTATATTGAATCTAGAAAGAACAAAATTTTAACACCAGCTTTACCTCATGGAAATATGCCACATTATCTGTGACTTTCCGTGGGGATTTCCGGTGGCAGTGCCCAACCTGCAAACTTCACTAGCCAGCTGCCAACCTCCAGCCCAGAGGGGTCTATGCAGGCAGCTCTGCTGGCTGGCTGCCTGTCCTCCTGTGGGGCCCTGACTTGCCAGAAACATCATCCTGGTGGCAGGGACATCTGCCCCTGGCTGCCACCCTCCTGGGCAGGCAGAGCTGGTGGCACTGCAGTGTCACCTCTCCTGCTGGCATGGAAGGGAACCGGGACTGTGTTGCTGTCACCGGCAGGATTTGTGCAGCTGATGGTGGAGCAGATGGGGACTTGTCACTGTGATGCTGTAAGACAGATGTGCTGCAAATCCAAAAGCCCAGAGCCCTTGGTTGGGGGCTGAAGTGGACTGTGGGCATACTGCTTCCCTCCAGAACCATGGTGAATGCTACAGCCTGTCTTGCAGGAAGGTTGGTGCACCACTGATAGACATGGGAAAGAACAACGGGATGTGAGGGGCTGTGACCTTACCCCAACCTCCCAGTCACTGGGAAAACAGAATTAAATTTAAATATTTTCTCTGGGGAATAAAGGCTAACTGAAACCTCCCTGCTTTTTTCCTGTCTGTTTATATTGAGTTATAAGTCTATAGTTTCACAGTTATAAGTCTATAACTGTGAAAGTCAGCCCACTTTATGATCTTACGTTAATCAGAACTTGGTACTCGGAAATATTATTGTGGAAAACTCAGATCAACTTTATGTTTACCATAGCCCTCTGAAAGGCGAGAAAGAGAAAAAGAGAAAAACAACCTGATTTTTGATTCTGGAAATAAGTCATCTATCAGTTAATAAGTGATATACCTGCTGCTTCTATCAACAAATTCTCCTTCAAATAAATCTACTCAAATGTATCCAAATGTTAGAGAAATAAAAGAAAATGCCATTACTATACCTTCACCATAGCTGCATGTAAAGAGATCTCAGAGCGATGGTTTGCATGCAACACATTCATGCCTCGCATGTTTAAAGCACTGCAAATAGTAGCCTACATTCTCTAGTTTCTCTTCTCCTGCTACACATGATAATCATATGATTAATTTTGGTGGTGTTCTGCATTATTTCAGTCAGCTACATTCAGAAAGTTATTTGAGGTCTTTGTAAGTACAGACTGTAGGTTATATACAAAACAAAAGTACATTGTATACACAGAGAACCAGGGTTATGTTACACTATATAACATGACTCAGAAAATACGGGCCAAATTAATCCTAGATGCGGCTTCAGCAAATCTAGTAGTCACGCATAAGGGATGAATTTAGCCCACTATCTTCCAGAACCTAAATCCTCAAGCTAGGGTCTTTGCCCCTAGGCTGCACAACCCCGTGACTTCAAATAAATTAAACAAAATAAGTACTTGACCTCCCTTGAACCATGCAATAAATACAAAAAGAAATAGAAGAGATTTGTACCAGTGACATTGATGGGGATAATGCAAGAAGAAATCACTTGGGCATCTTGTTTCATTTTCTCCTCTGGAGTTGGGAGAGGTAGTGCTTTACTCCAATTGGTTTGTTTATCCAGTGTAGAAGGGATATTATGTATTGGATTTTTCGGCCTCTGCCCTAACATGACATCTGTATCTTCGTCCTCTGGTGGATGGGACTGCAAATGAATACATTCAAAATCAGTGTCTCCCACTCAGGCACATGAGGATAATTTTGAAACAAAGCAGACACACAGATCAGAAATCAATTACAGGGATGCAGGAAGGAATTGTTCTAGCTAAGTCAGACAGCACCAGCTATTCTCTAATGGAAACTTAACATCCTGCTAATAGGAGAAAAACACCTCTACATACTGGAATTCAGCACATTTACAGTGGCATTTACAGGCCATCTCCTCTGCCAGAAGGGGCACATCCTGCACTCCCAGCCAGTAGTTGCAAGCATACCCTCATTTACCGCCAGCATTAGACACGTGGGCCCTCATTTGCATCCGCAACCTTCTGAGCACTGGAGTCCATTGATCACTAGTGAGTACTGGCCCCATATAACCACTCACTCCAAGCATCAAAAGACCCAAAGTTTTAAAGAATACCCCCACCCTGTAGTTCAGAAAACCACTTGCATTTCATTTGTACAAATTGAGTCCATGAGCAGATCATGGTAAACCACCCAACAGCTCAGTCGGAAGTGGCAGGTGTTAATGGTGCTGGAGCAGGAAGACAGCGACCAAAGAGAAGAGTAGCCACCACCAGGAGAAATTCAAAGAAACCATGCATATTTTTACAGCATACTACAAGAAGCACTAGATGCTGAAGATAAGGAAAAAGAGAGAAAAGTAAACTGCATGGAAGAAACACAGATGGTTTGTTTTCTTTTGGATGAAATAACAGATCTCCTAACAACACGCTGTCTTGCAAAGCCACTAAAATTTAATCCAGTAAAAGAGAAATAAATTTAGTGCATTCTTATGTGGTGCTGGCTACCAACATGGATTTAGGTATCTCTTTGTTTGCAGACCAAAAAAGTTTCTGTTTTGTTTGGAAGGGACAGCAAGAAGAAACACTTACCTTTACCTTTTTATGCCTAATTCCCCTCCCTTTCTCCATTAATACATTCTTCTATAAACTGTGACGACTGTTCGGCCAGCTCACGACATCTGCTTGCCTCTTTTTTAAAAAAAAAATGAAGTGCAGTCCCTTTCAGGCTGGCTTTCTCTTCAGTCCTGAATTCCCAGCTGCTTAACTACCATCCTTCTCCCTCATGCCTACTGTTTACACTTCATTTGCCAGTTTTAGTTTCGGTAGCAAATGCAGCAAAGCCAGAATTGCTGCTCTGCATCTCCTTGGCAGGGCGTTGAAGAGGCGGGTGTTGAACACCACAGGATCATGCCCCGTCTGCCATTGTACTTCTGCCATTCCTTCACCCAGGCTCCTCACAAATCCCGGGGAAATTAACCACCTCAGAGTTGCCAAACAGCATGTATGCCCCGGCCCCAAAAACATTAAAGATTTTAAGTCGGCAGCTGGTATTTAAACTGTTGGAGGGCACTTACTTACCTTGTCAGTGTCACCTCCTGCAGCACCCCCAGACCCAAGACAACGCACGCTTCCTCTTCTCCCGCCCGCAGAAAACCCCCTTTTCCCACGTAGGATTTCAGTCAAACATCACAGCCTTCTTTCTGCCTGCAGCTTTTGTGCCGATTCCCGGCAGACGTGAATAGCTCATATAAACTTCAAGCACAAAAGACTTTGTTTCCTAGGTAACTTCCCCCCCACCACCCCCCCGCCCAAAGTTTGATGCGTGCATGCAAAAAACCCACCCTTGCACACACGCACAGACACATGGACACACACACACGCACACAGAGGTTGCATTTGTTGCTGATTCCTCCCCTGGATGACAATGAGGTGCTGGACAAAGCAGGCGAAGTGACCCTGGCTGCCAGAGCTCCTCCTCTCCAAACAGTGGCATCCCCAGAAGGCCAAAGAATAAATACCTGCTGTCAGTCTGGCATTGTCCGGACAATTTCTTACCGCTCAGGAAAAAGAGAAGGGGCAGTTGCTACACATTGCAACAGAATTAAATGCAATCACTAACACTATCCAGTCAATCCCAGTTCAGGCCTTTTAAAGGAGGTGGTAGGAGGACGTGGCCTTATGGCCATGAGCTTCTGAAACCCATCCGAGGTGAAGAATGAAAGAGGGGGAAAAAAGTTTATTATTGTGTCTTACTGACAGGAGAAAAACAGAAATGGCTTCTTTTAGCACAGTAAAGTTAGCAAGCGAAAAGCAAGCAAGAGAAAGGTTAGGATCTAGAAAGAGGAGTGAGACAGGGCTGTTAATTGAGGATTGCTTGTTTTTCCAGTACCTTTCTACTCCAGGGGGTCATGTGGCAACACTCAATTGGGGAGGGCGAACGGGTGCTGTTAAACTATAAAGGTGAAATGTGAAAAAAAAATAAAATTAAAAACATACACAAAACGTTTTTTGTAAAAGCACATCATTTTTGTCTGGATAAATTAGCATCAGAGCCAAAACAAGCAGAGATTTCCACCCTCTCTTCGACCAATGTGTTTGTTCCCCACAACAGAGTGGTTTGGACCCCTATGATGATTTTGTCTCAGATTAGACAAAACTGCAGTGAAATTAGTTCAGCTTCCTTGTACAGACATGCTTAGAGTGTCCCAAGAATGCTTTGTATTGATTTGGTAACTCAAAGTGTGTTCTGCCTGGAGCTGAAGCAGTACAAGGTACATATCCAATTACATTATCAAAGTAAATTATTTCATAAAGGATTCTTTGTCTTTTAAAATTTTAAGCTATAAATATGTATATAAATTATGATGCTGACAGTGATTTATCAAATATATGCATTGCTCTAAGTATATCATTACTTCTCTAAGGTTGTGACCATTGTGTCAGGGTGACAAAGCCCTATTGGCTTTTTGTCACCTTTTGTAACACTTGAAAGGACAAACAGCAATGGCCACAATGTGCTGGATCTTCCTGAATCCCTATACCTCCAAAATCCTCTTCTGGCAATGTCTCGTTTTCGAAACTGGGGAGTGAGGGAGGACTGACTTCTTTGGAAATAGGAAATAATATATAAAAAGGAGATAAAGAAAACAGGTCTGTTGACCACACTGGAGATCTCTAGTATGTGTTTCTAAGTGGGGCTCATTATGTCCATGCCTTAGTTAGCAGACTAATAATGCCAGATAATTTTATGAATGTTTTTCCTCCCAATCATTATCAATCATTATTAATACTTCTGTAATAGATGTACCACAAGCCTTAATTTGAAAGACGCCAGATTAAAACCACGGGAAGCCTCCAGATGAGCTGCCCATAAGCCTTACAGGAGAGCACAGAAGAAAAATCAAAAGAGGGCTGTTCCCAGTCAGCATTTCCAGTAGGTTAGTTTCTACCCAGGCCAGTGGAAAAACAGCTCTCCCAAGTTGTGAAAAGTCTTTACCACAGGAGCAACACCATTGTTCATGCAACAAAGGCTGTGGAGAAACTGAATGCATCAATCATTTCAGTCTACTCCTCAGATACCCAAGGATGATTTTACGCTTGGTCCTCTGACAGTTTCCAGTCACCTGCTCTAAGTAGACTGACTGTTGTTAATGGGATGGGTTGAAATTCCACTTCCTCAAGGAAAGTGTCAGAGGATCTCTGGGAAGGGTCTAGATGGGGAGACTAACTTTGTGCAATGTCCCATAGCCTATGATGGTCCTAGTCAGTGCACAAAAAGAAGAGGCCAAAAGTGATTTGCTGCCCTAAACTCTGAGCACAGCCACATGCTCAAGCCACTCAGGGGAAAATCTCTCCAGGAGAAACAGCAAGACCTTAACTTTGACCTCAGAGACAGAGGCTACAGTTGAGATTAGCAAGATCTGGTTACCAATCTGCCTGTCCTGTTGGTGCAGCACTTTCCTACCTCCCCCATGTGCAGCTCTGCCAGATGCCTCCAAGAAAACACCTGTCTGGTTCCATGTACCTACAGCCATCAGTTGATGTGCCAAAGCCTCAGGTCCCTGCTTAAGCACAGCAGGACAAACTTCCTAGGTAGGTTCCTTTCAGTAAGAGAGAGGACAAAGTGGAGGTGACCAGCAAAATTTCAGCTTCTGCTGTCACACTGGTGCTCCGGAGAAACCTGGTGCTACCACTGCCCTGCATGGTTCTGAGGTCATGTAGTGCCTCTTCCTGTCTGGTGCCTCTTGTCGAGCAGTTGAGGCACACTGGCATAGAACAGCAGCCTTAGCATTTCAACATCTCCATGCCGGCAGAGAGAGAGAGCTGCCACTTTTCAGAAGTTCTCATTCACTCAGAAGATCTAACTGTCCTGAGTAAATACATAATTAAGAAGAAATTATTATTATATACCCAAGGCTGTTCTGGTCTGATGGGCAAATCTGCAGTTAGGCAGTTTTCAAAGCAAATTTCTTTTGTGTGGGTGTGCTTGGCAAACAGCAACAGTGATAATCAATCTGTTAAATACAGAGCCAGAATACTTTAAATATGCATTTCTCTTCAATGGGCTAAAATTGCTTTGAAACTAAACTGGTGTGTAATTGCTTGAACAGGGATTTATTCTGCAGCTCTTGACAAATAGGAACTTTTATATTTCCTGAGCTAGCCCATCAACCTCAGTTGCAGAAGTGCCACTGAAACTGGCTTGCAGTAAAAATCTTGGTTGTACAATATGCACATGATCTGATTTCTCAGTGCTCTGTGTCTCTTTAATGTGAACTCTTTGGTTTCTGTGCATGACAACAAAATAGTCAGATGTCCAAATCTGAACTAGTCAACAGAGCTTCCCCTATAAATGAAGTGCCACAGTCACTGAGTAATTCAGCTCACCTTCCTTCAGTACTTAACTTGGGATGAGATGAAGAATCCCTAAACATTCTCCCTGCTGAATTTAGGAAGAGCTTAGCATTACTTGCAGGTACTTGTCAGGACACTTGATTCATCCTTTTAATGAATTAAAACTTTATGATATCATCAGTACAGTGACAAAGAAGCAAACCAACAGCCAACAAACTTGCTGGTCTGGCAATTTATGGCTCTGCCCCATTTAGTGTCCCAGAGCTGTGATCCGGAGGAGGAAAAGAATCGACTTATAACAGGACAAAATTGCCACTTCAGTCCCTTTTCTTTTTTCCACCCCCAAAGCTCTGAAACACCACTGCTGTTCAGCATCTTCAACATATAGGGAAGACTAGTTCAAGAAGCATCATTTGCATTAAGTCATGTACCTGGCCTGCCTTACCTATAGCGATAGCATTATAGCAGATTCTGGGATGTCCAAGTTAGTGAACAGGGCATATGGAACAGATTGCAATGGTGAAGGGAAAAACATCAACCCAAGAATAAACAACTAATTTTTCTAGAGGTAATTAAAGATGCCTTGATAATGCTAAAGTCTCATTAAGATCATTTATCCTCAACATGTTTGTCAACAATTTAGGCTTGTCTGAGTTGATTCCTTCCCCCTCAGGTAGGCAGGCAATGTGTTACCTCGCAGGAAGTACAAGTGACTGAGTCACAGACCCCAGCAGCACAAGGCTGGTGCCGGCAGTGCTGGTATTGACAGTCTTGGCAAAGTCAGGAGGTGACTGCTGTCAGCTGCTGCACAGCACTGTTCTCCAGAGGATTATTTTTGACTCCTGCTACCTAAAAGTTGCAGCTCACAAAAAGCATAAGGAATCAATATAATTTCTGTCTTCAAGCTTCTATAGCTCTAGATGGGGGATATTTCCCTCCCAGGATAACCTTAGCAATAAAGCAGAGCATCAGCATGTAGTTTCAGCATCTTCAAAATTCATGTATGGTCCAGCAAACAGAACATACACACAGTACACTTTCACCCTATGTGAGCACAGAGATAAGACGTACAGTACATCCTGACTTCTCATTTGAAAGCATTAATTCATGCACTGAAAAGGTAACATGCAGAATAAGTGTGAACTAGTGTTCAATCCCACATTCACGTGATTACAGTACTGACTCCTTCTGGGGCTCTGGTTGAAGCCTCTCTGTCTCCCTCTCTCTGTCGGTGAAATGGAGAGCCTGCTGCTTCCTTAACTCACAGGAATTAAGGAAAAGGGTATTGATTTACATGTTGGAAAAACGAAAGGTCTGGTAAAAGTAGAAGAAATACTAATAAAAGCAGCTTTCCAGTGTTTCCAGAGCACAGTTGAATACTTAATTAGAAATTAATATTTGTGCAGACAGCAGCTTTCTTACACAGTCAAATGATGCTGAAGAGAAAATAATGGGAACACAGTACTTCTGACTGTGCTATTTCTGCTGCAAAACATAACCCTGCTCACCTGCCTGCTCCCAATATTTATATTTCTATATGTTTCCTTCTCCTCAGGTTTTTATTTTATCTGCTTGTGGGTGTTTTCTTTTGGAGCATCACAAATGCAATCAGTTAAAGTACTGACAATCCTTTAATGATGAATGTACTGCTCCAGTGTTTTGACAAGGTAAAGACAAAAATAAGACGTGTTTTGTGACAAAAGTCATACCACACTGCAGACAAAGGTACAAAATAAACATGCCACAACACAGGGTGGTAGGTGTTAGGCTCATTGCCATATAACAGTGCTACACAAGTTCAGTCTGTTGAATAATGTCACATAGGTTTTATTTCTAACAGCTGCAGGTAGGATTTGCACATACAAAGTGCATAGTCCAACTCATGCCTGGCCCTTAACTCAGTTGTTTCTTACAACTTCATGTGGCTTCAGCACAGAACTGTGTGAAAGTCACTATGTTCAGTTGTGCTTCCTTCTTTTTGCTGTGCAAAGCATCCTAAAGCAGACCACAGGGAATATTTTTGAAATGACAAGGAGATGGAATAAAATTACCCAATGAATTCTTTTCTATTCACATTTGCTCTAGCTGAGGCCTCAGGGAGAGGAAAAGCCTGCCTGGAAAACAAGACAGGCTTCTTGTCCCTTAGATTTCTGCCCAGATTACAATTATGAATAAAGTGACATTGAAATTTGTGCAATTTTAAGTCTACATTTCCAAACACAGAGTTTCTTTCTCTATCATCTTTGTTTTATTATAATAGCTGTGTGATGTGGGGATTGAGAAAGTGTGGCCCCATAACATTCTGAACTGGAATTCTAAAATTTCATAGTCTGGCTGGCTGGACTTCAGGAAACCAAGTAAAGATAAAATGCCGAGAAAATTAAAGAGAAAGCTGAAAAGCAGTTGGAATGACACAGCATCTTCACACCCAGTGACTGGCCTCAGCAGTGCTACAGGCAGGGTTGTCATGGGAACATGAGTAAAAAATATTTTCCTCGTTTTATCAAGTCCAAAACTTCCTTTTACTCTCCTCAGATTATTTTTGGCTTGGGTTAGGTTTTTCTTTTTTTTTTTTTTTACTTCATTGGCAAAAATGCCTGAATGAGTGATTCAGTAATACCTCGCTGCATTGCGAACCCTCCATTGTGACCTCGCTGATTTGCAAGAAAGATAAATCCGCCTCAGTGATTCCCAGAGCTTCCCGGCTGATGCATGCACAGTGCCTCTGCTTTGCCGAGGGGCGGCACCGGCACTCCCTGTGGAGCAGGACTGGCTTGGCCCCACGGGGAGGGCGCACAGTGCCTCTCGCTCGTGTGGCATTTATGGTCCCATGGTGCCATGCCCCACTCCCTGCCCCGCTCCTNCGACCCATGCATGTTGGTGAATTAGATGTTTCACGAGACCCTGACAAGAACCCTACTTCACGAAGGGTGAGGTATTACTGTACTTGTAAATGTATATGGTTGTATAGTTCTTTTGTGTAGAGAGAGAGACTAAGTCTGCTGAAGTTTTTCAGCTTTAAAAATGAATGACTGGAATGAATAGGAAAGTCAAGTCATGCAAAACCATGAGGGGCACAGAGAAAGGGAATGAGAAAGCAGTGCTTACTGTTTTTCATAGTCTGAGAACCAGAATGGATATGATGAAATTATGAGGTATCTGGTTTGAAACAAACAAAAGGTATATTTTCATACAGATTTTTAAAGTACATAATTGTCACAGGATGCTGTTGAGGCCAAAGGTGTAAATTTACTAAAAAAAATTGGATTAAACAAATTGCAAAGTCAACACAGGCAGGTTACTTGGTGGCTATTATTCTGTGTTTGATCTCTGGCTCAGGAACTCTGTAACTTAATTTCTGCATGAAACTGGAAGGATAAATCATGAGACAATAAACAGCATAAATCATGCCCTGTTCTTATACTGTTTCCTGAAGGATTATTTTCTGCCTTTGGGCTAAATGGACCTTTCATCAGACAAATCAGGGCCCTTCCTGTAACAAGAGTAGACACAAAAGAACCTATGCTATTTGTAGTTCTCTACTTCTCCACAACAAAATGACATTGTGATGGAACAGTCCAAAACACCCCTCCAGATCCATTTAGGCTGACATTGCTCTCTTTGGAATTCATTTGGCCTTCATTGGAATTTGTGGGACTTTGACATCTTCAATCCTTGTAAACACAGTTGTGCTTAAAAGCAAATCTTCTCTGTTGTGGCTGATTTTCTCTAGGTTTGCTATACAATAAGTAAGATCTTTGGAAGAGCTTGTAGCCACATAATTGGGAGCAATTAAAACAGCAGCCAGAAGGTACGAGCATGGAACCCTTGACTGGTCTTAGATATAGGTGACCTGTTTTTCAGTAGCTTTCAGTAGTGTCAGTTCTCACAGGTCTTAAAGTGGTAACCGGAATATTTCTCAAAATCAAGTTTCTAATTTCAGTATCATAATACATGCATTTAACTTAGTCAGTTTGGAAAAGTCAGACCCTGCAACTTTCAAAAAATGTCCCAGATTCTTGTTGATCCCTTTCCTAATTTAAAAGTACAAAAAGGGGCTTTTATTGTTGTTTAGTATTGCTGCCTTCAGCAACTTTCCAATGCATAGGAAGAGTAGAATACACAACAGATTACTATGCCATGAAAAAAATTCTTGTGAATTTAACAACTTTAGTTCATTGATGACTAGATGATACAGTCAACTGGAATCAGATATCAAACACTACCAACAGTCTCTGAAGCAGATACACTTTTGCAGATGTCAAAAAGCTCATACAAAAAGGGCAACTTAGCCAGTAACAGCATTCTCAGCTTTCTCATGTAATGGTATCATTAAATCATGAAGGCTGGCACAGTATCAATTAGCTATTCATCGTTACAGTATCTTGTAAAAATCTCTGATTAACCTTCTGCCAGAGAGCATTCATGTGCAGCTTCATCTTCCCTTATTCTCTTTAATTTTTAAGTTGCCTCATGAACAAGGAGTTTTCTCAGAAATGGGTCAAGGCACTTTGAAGTAATCTGGCCTTGGTGTATTTGCAATTACCAAAGCAGAACATTGCCAGATGCCTTGAAATCAATAGAATGACAGCCCTCCAAGCAGCTCTTGTTTGCTTCTCCTCAGGAGAATACTGAACCTGGTCAGCTTCCAAAAAAAGTACAATATGGGTGGGCACAAAGCTTAACATTTTCCTTCTTGAAAATAAAAAGGTGGACTTTCTGATAAAGCTAAGACATCTGCATTCAGCATGGCTTAATTTTGCCAACTAATACAGGACTCAGAGGGTTGCTTTCACTATTTGTTATTATTTTGTGTTCCACAGATGGAACTAATGTCTAAAATTCACTGGTTGTTTTCCAAACACAGCAAAGATTCAGGCCTTTCATCACTGTGTATGCAATTTCAAAAGAGATGCCTCGTTCCCCATCTGATACTAACTAAGAAAGTTTTATGTTCAATAGACTGTCCAAACTATTATCTGTAACTAGTTCTGATCCATAACATGGCATCACCTCCCCTTTACCTTTCAATGACCCTACAACAGAAATAACTTTGATGATGACTTATAAAGAAAAAACAGGTAAGCCTGTTTCTCCTTTCTGTCTTCCAGCTCTTTTCTATGCTGTCCCTTAACATCAGGATATCTTCTTTCAGTTGAATCATAAGGAAATGTAACCAGATAAAAGCCTGCAGGGAGGGTGAGCTTTCCTCAAAATTATCCAGAAAAGCAGCCAAAAAGCCAGAATAGTCAAACTAATCAAAACCTTATAATGTACTTCATAAGTACAAAACTTTTCCTGTGGGCTGGCTAGCTGATGTTTTGATCCCTGGGCAGGTGTGACTACTTTACATTGACTCCTTTACACTATGACTCCTTTAGCATGATAATATTTAAATATACAATGGGTTAGGGTGAATGTATTTGGATTTTTCAAGGTAAGTAAGTGATGATTCAGTAGCTACATGCTTATAATATGCTCACATCTAAAGTCAAATCCAGGTCTGACTTATGGAGTTTAAACAATAAAATGACTCTTAGCACAGGGAAAAGTGTGGCTAATATGACACTTGCATGGGTCAAACTCCCAGAGCCACAGAAGTACCGAAGTCCAGCTGAAGCCAGTGGGAGTTATAGATCCAATCAGATTTAAAGTTGTGGATCTGGTGTATTTCCTTTAACAATGATAAATACCATATTGTCAACACTAATTTGATTTCAGATTAGTGCAACAGTGGCAAGTCAGCAGAGACATACAGGACCAGATCTTCAGCTGAAATTCCCACTTGGCTGGCTGCAAGGACACGTGTGAGTGAGACACGAAGCATTTGCAAAAACTGCACAGAGATGGACACTGCAAAACAGGGCAACTGCCCACACATACACAGAAAGTGCAGCTCCTTATAGCTGGAGAAGTGCTGCTGAACCTATCTGTGCACACACAAGCCTCAAGCCAGCACTCAAAGATCTTGTGTTCTTGGCTCTGGACAGTGCTAATGCCAGGGATAAAATTACAGCACTTTCTGAAATTACAGGAGGGTCCGCAAAGTGCTACCTATAAAGCACGAGTGGCGAATGTGAAGGACTGTGGAGGAGTGCGTGAATGAGAGCATATGTCTGCTGATCATGAGTGAAAAATAAGAGGTTTCTCAATGGAAACAGACTCCCTGGGGCTGGCTGCTGGAAACTGTGACCTGAGTTACGCTGCTGACAGTCTTTAAGGTCAGCTGTGTTGTACCTGCACAGGCCTGGGGAGGGGGCACTTGTGAGCACTGTCACAGTTAGGTCCCACCATGCCAATAACGTGTTGGTGTGTGACAGCTGTAGTGAAAGACTTACTGGTAGCAAGTGCCGGTCCTTTATCGCTTGCCTCTTTTGACTGCAAATTGCAGGGAAGGGAGGAAAGGGGGGAGCCACCACAGCGATGGGGCCTTGGACTTTTTGCTCTCTGTTATCACCTCGGCTTCGATGTTCTGTTTTAGATGAAAAAAAAGACACAAGTCCTTCAGAGTGTTAAAAATGTACAAATATCTCTATTAACAGCACAAATGAGACAAGAACAGGACACTGGACTCCAGAGACAAAGGTTCTCCTGTTCCCACTGATTGGTACATATGAACCCGATTGCAACTGAAGGGGGCAAGAACTCACTGAACATCCATGTGCCCAGAATAATGACCATAAAACACACCCCAGTGTTAGCACGGAAGCAGAATGATGAGATTTATACCCTTTATAACATGTGATGAAGGAGCTACCTTCTATGCACTTGGCACCCAAAGCCTGATTCCCAACGGGAACCTGCAGCTCCTGTTGCCTTGAAATGTTGACATGCAGCAATTCCTGCATGCTACCCATACAGAGGTGTTTCCTTCTGAGAGGAAAGAAAGAAACACGGTCCCAGGTATGACTTTCTCCCTGGCTGCATGGCAGTCCTAGGTCCTGAGCACTGGCTTGACATTATGAAGATTGATGCAGTGGCAGCACTGTGTTCCAGCATGGGTGATATCATCCTGGAAAAGTCAAGATCTCTCTACCCCAGGCCCATGGGAATTTTCCTTCACCATGGGCTCGCAGTATTCAATCCTCTTTTAGCATCAGTCCCAAGTCTCTGAAACTTTCTAAGTGACCAGGAGAATGCTCATGGACTTCCCATCTCCAATTGTAGGTGTCAGTCAGATAATAGTTGCTTGCATGCAGTGCTGCTGGAAGGAGATAATACCCAGCTAACAATGTTTGCTGCTAGCATAGCTGTTATCTGACCTACTATTCAGTTTCAATTCTCCTGGTTAAACAGATAAAGAGGTAAAAAAAGATAGAGTTGAGACACAATAAGAACATTTAGGGTAAATTTTGGATTACAATTCCCATATATGCAGTTATTTGAAAAGCAAGATAAAGCAGCACATGAAAAGCTGCCTGTTCAACCTACACAGCTACTGTTAAATGTGGAGGATGGGAAATTGCCAAACTGAGATTTGCAACTTAAAAATGATGAGACATTTTCTGACAGCTACCTTCACGCTCTGCTGTCAGGATTTCTCCTGCCCACAAGATGGCAGGCAGAGATCAGCCTGGTCCTGGGACAATTGCAAAGCAGAGCTGCTGAGAAATTATTTTCTGCTCTACTCCAGAACTATATTGGTTGCAATTTGGCTGTATCACCCTCTGCGGTACTATGAAGACATAATGCACCCACAGAGTGTTCCTGACCTAAAATCTGCAGAGACAGTCAAATGTAGTAATTAATTGGAACACTTTATCCAGCTAACAGATGCTCTGCAGATCTAAGTAATCGATTATTATTAAAAGCTAATAGCAGTAATAAATGAGCAAGGCAATTAGAGCTGCTGGTGCAAAACACTTCCAACACAGGAGGCTGCTGCTGCTGAACATTTTAAGGGTGACCTGAATGGATTTTCTCCTTCCTTATGGCACAGAAGAAAGACAGGCTTGTTTGCCTGCTTCAACTTGTGTCCCAGTAAGAATTTTCCCTTGGTTAAGTTCCTAGTGAAAACTGACCTTCCCCCATCTTTTGCCTTCCCTGTAGTGTGTTGTTGTAGGACCATCCAGATGGACCATCTAGTAAATTCCTGTTATGGCAGGGATGCAGGAGCCTGGCTATGACCCTGATTATTCCTGCTTTCTTTCTGCATTGCAGGATTCAGTTTTGAGGCTACAGGTCTCCAGCTTGTTAGGAGATGTCAGGAAGTGTTCTGTAGCCTGGGAAGGAGACACCTGCCCAACCCTTCCAAGCTGTCCAGGATATCTATCACCTGGCTTTCAGTTGCCACTCCTGAAGGACACAAGTATTCTCCAGTATCATGCTTGGAACCCTCAGCAGACAGCTCAGTTTTTGTGAAGACTCTGTAATACCACTGGGCTCCAGTTTCAGCCCTTGAGAAGGGAGGAACTAGATGATCTTTAAGGCCCCTTCCAACCCAACTCATTCTATGATTCTACAGTTCCATGATTTCTTAGCCTGAGTACCTAAGTCCCAGTGGAGACCAGCGCCCAGAGTTCTGTGTGCTTGTGCCTCAAGCACCCTTCTGCTGCCAGAAGTGGACCATGGAGATGTGTTACGTGTGTGGAGCGGGAGTGTGTGTGAGCACCTACCTCTGCGCAAGGCTCGTAGGTGCTGCTTGGCGTGGTGGTGCAGCTCCTCCACGCAAGGCGGTCTGGTGGAGGGGAGGAAGATGTTTCTTTGCTGATGCCAAGGTGCTCGGTAATAGACACTCAGTTTGCTCTCTGCATCAAGGTTGGACACAGCTGTAGGATAAAACCAGAGTGCAAGATAAGACTTCTAGTCTCTCATATCAACCTAGATGAAAACCAAAGTTTCTTGCTTGGAACAGCATTGTTAAGAACAAGCACTGGGATTGTTACAGCACCTCTCCTCCCATCAAATAGCAACAACCATTATCTTCTCTGTGTTTCCATATCATATTATACCACTTAGCATTTAGACAATGCCCTTTTGCCAGATTGCAAATGGCTCTGCGGAGGCAAGCAGGTGAAATGATACTGTATAGGTGTTAAATATATGAACCAAAGGGATAATAATTTTACAGATAGCGAAATGAAAACAGAAAGAAGCTATGCAATGTTTCCACAGTGACATTTTGAGTAAGGGCGGGGGGAGGGATTGGTCTTCCATTTGCCCATTCTCCTGCTAGTATGCTCTTTCACTACATCATGTTATGCACAACTAGTTTCTGACACAGGTTGCTACCTCACTGCCTTCCAGGGCGTAACAAGTGAGATTAACTGCCGGCTCTGCTGAGCAACTTTAACTGTCACCTATCAAAAGAGGTTGCCTTAATGAACAGGGACTTCCAAAGGACAGGAACACTTCAATTCCTCTCCAGACAAATCCCAGAAGTCTGCCTCTGAAAGTTATATGAATCAAGTCCACTAAAGGTTTGAGAGAATTTCTCAGGAGTGCTGGGACTCTAACAGGTAATAGGTTGGACACGATGATCTCTATGGTCTTTTCCAACCTTACTAGTTCTGTGATTCTGTGATTCTGTGACTCATGGGAGATGTGTTCAACCTCAGCGTATGCAGCAGGTAGCTTTCCAAGGGCTGAAGCAGGAGTGAAGGACCATGGGAAATGCCAGCACTCTGCCCAAGACGGCCACAAGGAGCAGGGTCATTCCCAACCCACACAATGCAGCAGAGCATGTGGCACATCCTCAGGTATAGCCCTGGGCTTGCTCCTTCTACCACAGGCAACATACAAAACTCTCTGCAGTCATCCTCTCTTCTAACACCAAGGACCTGCTGAAGGTGTTTTGCTCACAGGACACATGTGGGTTTCCTCAGTGTCATGCATGGGAACAAGGGTGGTAGAAGTACCTATTGGGGTTCCCTTCCCTGTCAGGAGCCAAAGAGCCAGCGTGCCATGTGTTGGTTCCCTCCACTGGCCTTGCACTCTTCTCCTTTGCACATTTCAGGGTTCTCATCTGCTTTCTGTGTTTTTGCACTCTGTTGCCCTTTTTTGAGGGATAGCCAGTGCATCATGTCAGAGAGCAGCTCTCTGGTGGAAATGCTTTGCTCTTTGTGGTTTTGTTCCTTTCTTTAATGCAATTTACTCAGCCTGAAGACACACTAATGCTTTGTATACAGAAAGGAACTGGGAAAGTACAGTAGGAAAAGAAGGAGGAAGCAGGCAGAAGAGGAGAAATCTAAGAACCATGCTGCCATGTGTGGCATGACAACAGATTGTATTACATAGTTTCTTTGATTAGGAAAAAAAATCCCACCAATTCACAAAACTTGGCATGGTGGTGCAGCTCCTCCATGCAAGTCCTCTGTTGTCATGATAGAAGTGGTATTATGTGCTGAAGTGCAGGTTCTCAGAGCTTCAGCAACACTGAAGGGACCTCAAACTCTGTGTCCAGTAGGCAGCCTTGATCTGTTTCTCAGTGGATTTTTGCAGGTGGGGTTTCACTCAGTTCAGAGCACATTTGCTGCGCTGTTCCACACAAGAGGCTAGGATGTCAGTGCAAGGGGTAGTACCAGGGAGGAGAAAAAAGTGGTTGATAGTGGAGGGAGATGCTAGGCAACCTGTTAGTGTTTGTTCATCATGAGCATTTACTAATTAAATTATCTACATTGTAGTAACATAATGTTGCCAAGGTGCAAGCAGAGCTTTTGACATCTTATCTGTCACCACTGCAGCAGGGGAACACCTCACCCATATGAGCTGATTTTATGTCTCCTTTACCCCTTGAAGGTAATGAAGAACGGTGTCTGTTTTACATACAAGGGACTGAGACACAAAGCAACTTGCCCTGATCCCGTCCTGAGCTGCACTTCCACCATGAGAATCTCAACTCAGGGCAAAAATTTGTAAACATTAGTAATGATACCCCACCTGTTCTTTATATTGCTGAGGGCATGTGATATTCAGGATTACAAACTGTGTCCTGGAGGCTAATGAAACAACAGGCACATGCAGTTCCTTCCTACTCCCAGAAAAGTCTGTCTAGACTGAAGCACTAGTAGTTGTCTGTGATGGGTATCAGTGAGTGTAAAGTTTTACCTACTTATGAAATGTTCAGACATTTCATCAGACTAGAATAGATTTAGCTGCAAAATTCAGCTTGTAGAAAGCTCTTCCAACTTTGGCAACAGTGTTTTACATATAAGAGTAGGAGCTGAGTTAATATACTTTGTGTGAGATTTAAAAATGAAACCAAGCTCATACAATTCTGCAACACACTTCCTGTTGTAGACACATTGCTGTTCACAAATAAAATAGCATGTCCTCTTAGCCACCCAACAGGCCTCCCTTAGCCAGCAGACCTGGCAGAATTCTATACAGTGCTGCCCCTGAAGAAAAATAAAGCACAAAGACATTGCATATCTTCAAATAAGAAGCCTACAGTACCCTGAGCTATGGCCCCAGCCAGCACCCATCCATATCTTCCTGCCTTTCCCTGCAGGAACTCTGATTTGCAGTAGCAGGGAATATGCCAACCCTGACACCAAGAAAGCAGGAATATTGCACAATACTCACTGAACTGAACAATCCTTTAAAATACTCAAAAGCTGTAGCAGATTTTCTAGGAGGTCCAGAATAGAAACTAAAAGTGCTGGCAAACAAAGCCACGGAGGGATGAATGTTCTCAATCTCCAGTGGGGAAGAAGCCCAGAGGGAGGGAGAAGAACTGGGTAGGGTAGAGGACAATGCTGGCCAAAGGACAAATAAGTATAAACCCGCAACAAATGCAATTAGGCTGGAAGCTTGAGGAGAAGCATCCCAGCCTCAGAGCTGCAAAGCCCTGAAAAAGACTCCTGGAAAGGGGAAAGAGGAAAAAAGCTAACCAGTGAGTGAGAGCCTGCCAAAAGAGGGTTTCCATTTCATTCCTTGCACATTTTCCTATGTACATGTCCTTCCATGTCCTTTGCACATTGCTTGTTCTTCTGCTATGACATTTTGCCTGGCCCTCGTGGTTCGCCCCAGGGAGCTGGGCACCATTTCTGGGAGCTGAAGCCAGAGGATGCAACTACAGGAGTGGACTGTAAGCTTTCAGGACCACTGAACATCTAATTTGAATCTCTTACTTCCAGTAGAAGAAAAGAGCCAACGCACTGGCGGGGTAGTTCAGCAGAAGAAGACCACTGGGCTGAGATCTAGAAGAAATATGCAGTCATATGCTTCTGCTAAGAGCTGGTGTTAAATATTAACAGTCCCTATGCCCCCATTCTGTGAAATGAGGATAAGGTATCTCTTTCAGCCAGCACTTCCTTTCCTCAGTGTTTTCCACTGCAGGCTGTTTTTACAATGCTGAGCCTGCACGTGGCTGTAGCCCCTCAGCATCATCATAACATGCGTAATAAATAAAGCAATACAGAAACTGTAAAGCCACAGCCTTTAAACGATTAACAGCTGGACACCACAGTGAATGAGAAAAAAGGCCAATACAGATATAGGAAATGCTACACTTCAGGCATGAGATATAGACTGTTAATAAATTTTTAGTGTGCGCTTTGATCAATTTAGACTATACAAGTGAATCATATAAACTATCATTTAATTTCTTTCCTGAGTTAAAGTAATTGGGTTTTTTTGTCTTGTGGGATGACAAAATGACAAGAGACCATTTAAATGGATTCTCCATTACATTTTGTGGATCCATTAACATTGGCTGGTTTCCTAACAACCAATGTCAAATAGACATACACTAATAGCTGTTCTCATGAGAAGATTTTTGAAGGTTTCCAAATAGATGTTTTATTGAAGTTGATCATATTTATCATTTACAGACCCTCGTCTTCTTTACATCTTCTCATTCATTCTCTCTCCCTCCTTTAGCAAAGCAGAAAAAGGATCCTGCCATAGCAGAGCTGAATGTGGATGCTTGAAGGTTGTGCAGCTTTAGTGCATTCAGGCGTGGTTGTTCTAATAATAACACCACAAAGGCCAAGCAAGAAAGATTTCTGCTCTATTTATTTGATAGATCCAGGGGTTTCCCCCCCGCCACTTCGTCTGCTTCTCTAGACACTTGCCTCCTCCCTCTCCAGCTCCTTCTGTTTCTCAACTTTCTATTAATTCTTTCTGTATTATAGTTGCCATTGGCTGTCAGGGAGAGGGGGAAAAAAAAATTCCTTATGTTTCCTGGTTCAAAGAGAAAACATGATTTGGTGTAAGGTGTGAAAAAGTGTGCAGTGTGGAGGAAATCTGTGTGGTGAGCAAGGAAGTTGCCTACATGTTACGGGACAGAGCCCAGAGCTGTCAGCCTTGAATTCTTCAGCAGCTGCCAAATCCTTATTGAAGTATCCAGATTCCAAAAGACAAAACCCAAAATTAAAAAAGATCAGACTAGCGAATAAGCCTATTCCAGAGCCCAGTTAAGAGAGGCTGTAATGACTCAAACACTTTGCAGGAGGCAGAGGTGCTGGCAGCTGTACACTGAAAACTGTACATTGAAACTCCACCTCGAGCTCAACCTAGCTGTCTCTGTCAAGGACAATAAGAAAAGTTTCTATAAGTACATTAACAGTAAAAAGAAAGGCAGTAACAGCCTCCACTCCCTATTGGATGCAGAGGGCAATATAGTAACCAAAGACGAGGAGAAAGCAGAAATACTCAATGCACACTTTGCCTCTGTTTTTAATAGCAAAACAAACTGCCCGCAAGACAACTGGACCAGCAGTGGCATGGAAGGAGCTGGGGTGCAGGATAACCCCCTTGTAATCCAAGAGGAGGTAGTCAGAGACTTGCTGAGTGGCTTGGACCCTCATAAGTCTATGGGACCGGATGGAATCCACCCGAGGGTCATGAAAGAACTAGCAGATGAACTCGCCAAGCCATTCTCCATAATTTACCAACAGCCCTGGCTTACTGGTGTTGTGCCACAAGAC
>WEKX01012956.1:83354-130233 GCA_013390025.1 Pitta sordida
GGGGAGGTTGCAGCCAGATGGGTGTAGGCCTCTTCTTCCAGGCTGACGACACCAGAACGAGAGGGCACGGCCTCAAGCTACGCCAGGGGAGGTTCAATCTTAACGTTAGGAAGCGGTTTTTCACGGAGAGAGTAATTGCATATTGGAATGGGCTGCCCAGGGAGGTGGTGGAGTCGCCATCCCTGGAGGTGTTTAAGAGAAGACTGGACGAGGAGCTTAGTGACATGGTCTAGCTGGGGGTGTAGGGCTGGATGACCCTGGGCCCCTTCCGGCTCGGAGTGGCCTGCTAGACTGTGAGGGATCCAGGTTGGTGTTATGCTCTGGGATGTTCTCTCTGTCTCTGTACGGGTGTTAGGTGGTGAGTTGGACTAGATGATCCTTGTGGGTCCCTTCCAACTCATAATATTCTGTGATTCTGTGATTCTCTTCTCCCCACCCTGCTGCAGGGGTGCAGGATGTTCTCAAAGACTATGGCCAGCAGCATCATGCCAGGCTCTGTTTGGCAAAGCCCTTCTTTGTCCTGTGTTAAGGTAGTTGACCTGATATTTTAGCATATGCTAGGTATTTCATGTATATTTCTAGGTATTTAATGTAAAAATTGTGACTTTTTTTCTTGTGAGACTCAATGCCACAAGAAAGCTGGATGTTCATCCAGCTTTGCATGAACAGGCCTATGCCAGCAGCAGCAGAATTCAACATGATCAAACTCTTCCTCAGCTACTGCTCAGGTTATCAGTGAGTTACTGCCTGATGCATTCATGTGCAAAACATTGCAAGAAAATTAATTCTGAGGAAGACCAGATTATCGCAAAGCCTAGGCAGTCTGGCAGCACATCCAACTTCATCATGCAATTTAGTGCATAAATGTTTCATTGAGGCAAGTGCTGAGTCTGATGTGAAGTTTATTTATAGTCCTGAATGTCTCAAGTGTATGCTTCCCCCAAGTACTCGTGTCTCTGTTGGAACACCCAGGGGGTTTAAGCCTACAACCCTGGTAAAAATCTACAGTCATTTCTCTGCTGTCCATGTCCCACATCCATCAGCAAGCTCACTACTTTCAAAGTAGCTCTCTCTGTGGCTGCTGCCAGTGATGGCACAGAGGGTCCCAGGACTTAGCCAGCAGGGACACTGGAATTATTAGCACCTCAGAGGCAGGACAATCACTCTGTTTTTGACAATTGTGCTTGCTCGCAACCATACACGGACCCGGACATTTCTCTATTTGTCAATAGCAAACCCTACCAAGTAACTACCTTCCTGTCTCATCTTTATTAAAGATTGAAAAATGCCCATGCAAAGGGAGTGTGTTTGCAGGGCTGCTGCTCCTTGCAAATGAGGCTGCTGGCTCCTCTGCTTTTCCATCACCCAGCTGAGCAATGGCAAACTTGCTACAACTTCAGCGACTATACCTACAAGTATGGGTATGCACACCCTCACACCTCTAGGTAAAAAGTACCAAGCAACTGGAGCTAGAAATTCAGATGTACCCTTGAGCCTTCAGAAACCCTATTATTCTCTTTCCTGGGAAGCTGTCTAAGGTCCAGCTGCCCCAGGAAATGTGAGAAGTGATGCAGATCTTCGCAGAGCTTTCTAATCATGCTTTTTACATAAGACAAGAGATGCTCAACTCAGTGAAACAAAAACCAGCATGCCAAACCCCCTGTTGCTTTGCTGCTCTAGTGCATCCTTGGGATTCCTGGGGGATCTGGATGGGATGCCCCCACCCATGGTTACATCTTTTATCCCCGCTTTCCTGGTGTTTTCTGATGTTTGTGAGGATGCTGTTCAGCACAGGCATTTCCCTTTCAGCCTTCACAGTTCACACTGTCACAGGGCCATGGGTGACCAATGACCCATTTTGGGTGGTTTGCTTCTTGGCTACTTGTCTCTGGGAACCCATGCTGGAAAACATGGTTTGTAATGGCTTTGCATATCATTATTTCTTATTATTTCTATTATCTGGGCAGAAATCCAAATTATTTCTGAGGAGTTTTTGCCCTGTGCAAGCTAAGTCCAGGATGGATGTGAAGGGAAATCTCCAGTGGCACAGGCCTCAAGTCATGTTTGGGGCAACCGGTCTGGACCTGAAGTCTGGATCACCAGATCTGCCCTGCCACCGGCACTCGCGCATGCAAATCAGAGCCAGCGCAACTGCGTCTATGCGGGCTGCAGCTGCCTTCCAGACAAACAGGAGGGGAGACATGACAAAACAAGTTAAGTCTTTAGCTACATGTGGCCAACAGCATAATTATTATTCTGTTCTGCGCTCATGGACAGACAATTTAGCAAATTTTTCAAACTCAAGCAAAAAGGCAGAATCCTCACCAACAGCAGAATCTGTTGAGAAAGACCACAATCTTTTATGCTCTTTGCATAGTTTTATTTCTTTTCAATACAGTGAAACTTCTCATGTAGTTTCTTAGCACATCCCTGTGATATTTTTCTGCCTCACATTATGCTACACATGGAAATAACAGCTATTCAAGAGAAACATGGACAAGTGGACAAAGCCCTACCCATATTTGGCATTCAGATAGCAGGAGAGATTAAAATATTGGAAAGCATATGATTTGGATGTCATTTCCATAAGCAGATCCTTGAATTTTGTATTTGTCTGATATTTGGCTGACTATCACAACAGACATAATTCAAGAGGGCTGGTAAGTGTGTGGTGCTTATACAGGTAAGAAGATTAGGCTGTTAAGCAATATGCGCTTATGTGAAAAGTACCACATGCTAATCCCATTCTTGGCATTGCTGGTTTCAATCACTGCTGGTGGTGTTTGAACATATTTTAAACTGCTTTTCCTAACTCTGTCAAATAAGTTACAGCAGCCAGAATGAGACCTGGTGTTTCAAAGTATTTCAAAGCTGTCACTGCAGGATAGACAATAACCTCTTAGAAATACAGAGTATTTTATATGCTCAATCTTTCATTCCTGTGAAGTTTCTGTAGCCAGCAATTTCTTTCTCTCCTTTTATTTCTGTTCTCTGGTCTATGTTTTACATGGCCTCCAAGAGTGCCCTGCAGGGCAGTGGTAAAAAAGGCAGACAACATGGGAGTCCTGCCTGGCAAGCTTAAGGCTACCATTAGGCCAACTATTCTGCAGGAATATTAATTTCATATTCAATTCAGATTGCTATCATGCACAATGAGAAAAGAAAAAGCTAGCTAGCCAGTAAAATAGTGAGCATATAAACAATGTTAAAGAAAAACTCAAACCCAAACCATTTCAAGGTTACTGGACCTAATGGTAAGGATGGATTATTATAGTAAAATCCACTTTAGTACAGTGGTAAGCGTCCCCACCTGGTGTGTGGGAGACCCGTGTTCGATTCCTGCCAGGGAGACAGTGTTAAGAGTTGGACTTGATGATCCTTGTGGGTCCCTTCCAACTCAGAATATTCTGTGATTCTGTGATTTAGTAGGGATGATTTGACATTCACACATGCACACGTGTTTATTTGTTTGTGTACAAACTCACACACACCAGATCATGTAAGTGAAATCAGTGTCCCAAGAGAGCCCTTTCAATCCTGCAAGCTTAATTAGTTGAAAGCACTTCTTTCTTTTTGACACACCCTATACTCAGCACTGGCCAGACCACATCTCAAGTACTGTGCCCAGTTCTGGGCTCTCCAGTTTCAGAAAGATGCTGAAATGTTTGAGAGAGTCCAGAGAAGGGCGACAAGGATGATGAAAAGACTGGAGAACAAGCTCTACGAGGAGCAACTGGGGGAACTGGGACTGTTCAGCCTGGAGAAGAGGAGGCTCAGAGGTGACCTCATTGCTGTTTACAACTACCTGAGGGGAGTCTGCAGTTGTGTGGGTGTAAATCTCTTCTCTCATGCTGACAGTACCAGAACAAGAGGACATGGCCTTAAGCTACGCATGGGGAGGTTAAGGCTGGATGTTAGGAAGAGGTTTTTCACAGACAGAGTGATCTCTCATTGGAATGGTCTGCCAAGGGAGATGGTGGAGTCACCATCCCTGGGGGTGTTTAAGAAAAGACTGGATGATGAACTCAGTGACATGGTCTAGGCAATGGGAGGATCAGATAGATGAAGCGTGATGCCCATGGCTCCAGGGCTGTGGGTTCGATCCCTGAGTGTGAATTCACTTGGGAGCTGGACTAAATGATCCTTGTGGGTCCCTTCCAACTTGGCATAACCTGTGAACACAGATTTCTCCCACTCTCAGTAAGAGAGCTGCTGTTGTCTCAGCAGCAACATAGTCTCTTCTCTGCAGCAGTGTAGTGCGTGGTCTGGAAAACCACTTTGTTAGCACGCTTTTAGACATGCTTTGCAAATCTCTCTCACTGCTCTGCTGTTTTTCACCTGTACTGACTCAGTCCAAGCCACTGCTAAGCTTGCCCGAGTTGCTCCAGCAGGTCACCATAATGCTCTCCCTTTTATCACAGAGAAGTGTGCTGTTCACTGTAATGTTGCTCTCAGATCAGTCACCTTGATTTCACATGCTGGCACTCAAGAAGAAAGCTTTACAAAATTCATTTACTGTTTTACCTGCCTTGGTTAATGCTTACCTTTGGGATCTTGTGAAAAAAGTCCCCTCCCTTGTATTCCCCACCCTATAGACATTTTTGTGATAGGTCAACATTTTTTTGACAGTGGCTTTAAGGTATCTTGCCTATTCTCCTATTCAAAACACTCAATTCCACTGCCTTTTGCTGCCTCAACATTTGCACCTAAAGTTGTTTTCAAGTCTTTTGAGTCTTTTTTGAAGATCTGCTTTCCAAGAACAAGCAGACTTGTATTTTGCAGAAGCTATTTCCATATCAGCATGTACAATACAAACAACCTCTCCACATTTATGAACATAGAGACCATCTGTAAAACAACATGAGCCTTGGAAAAGCACGCTGGAAGATTACACTCAGGAATGAATATGCTGTGCTTGCCATATTGGGAGAGAAGATTCAGCTGACTTACTCCAAGTAGAGCAAATATAGTATTTCTGTTTTCCTTGAAATCTTCAAAAACTACAACCTTTCATCTAAGCTCTAAGAGTTAGTCTCCATCAACCTCTCTGCCTTCTCCATTCAGCTTTCAGAAGCACTACTTAGCATCAATGATGCCAGTTTACAAAGAAAATGAATGAGCAGGAACCCTCTTCCCTTCCATTGTCATTGCACGTAGGCTGAGAAATCAACCCTCCAATAGTTTCTTCCAATTGTATCTAGTAAATACTATGCTACTATTGCAACACATGTCCCTTCAAATTACTGCCAGCCATGTAGTGAAGACAGAAAGCAAATCATCTCAGAGGGGCCAAAGGCAACTCATTTTTTATTCATCTGGAGAAATATTCTTGCTGCTCCTGCAGTTCCATCAGTCTTTTCTGTAGAGGGATAGAAAGACCTGGATCTATCTCATGTCTCCCTATCCACCTCTCTTGAGGTCATTCCTGTCCTGGGAAGCTTCCTCCCTGTAATGGTGTCCTGGTGTCAATTAAGAAAACATATGAATTGAACTTAGAAATACTTGAATAATATATATAGAGAAATCAGAACTTTACTGGGACAACAAAAAAAATTATATATATGTATTAGATATATGTTTGAATCATAACAATATAAACAACAATGGAACAATGACAACTGTAGACAGCTGGGGGAAAAAAAAAAGAAACACGAGGCAGGGGGAGGGGGGCAAGTTCAAGGGAGACCAGGGCACCCCTGGGATTCCAGGGGCAGGGGAATAAGGTTCAGGGTAGGCAAACCAATGGAGTAACAGCCAGCAATCCTTTCCTGAAATGTCTGAGGGGCTGCAGGGAGATCCAGTGGTCAGCAGGGGGAAGGCTGTACTGAGATGACGAGACAAAGGTCCACATGGTCCTGGGCAAAATGGCAGCCGCAGAGATCAGAGGCAAAAACAAGGCTTCCTCAATCCAGTGGACCCACAAACCCCCCCTCTGTGAGGCCCAGCAGCTGTAGTTATAGGGCCTTGGGTCCCTCCCATGTCACATGCCNGTCTTCACAAGCCATTCACAGTCACTCAACCTGCCCCAGGCCTCGGGCCCCTCCCCTAGTCACATGCCTTGCCAGGAAGAGACAATAAGACAAAGAATCTTCCATTATTTGTCAGGTGAAAAGGAGAAAGCCCCTCTCCTGGCCACATGCCTTGCAGGGGAAGGGGAGATAAGAAAGGAACCCGATTTTCTGTTCCAGTAAAAAGGAGCAAAGTTTTACAATAGAACAATAGGGCTCTGCCCATTACAAATGGTAAGGCGGTATGTTTCTTGGAGCAGGCAACAGAACTCACATGCATTACTCCACGAGGTTTCTCCAGAGCCACCCTGATGGTGGCCAAGGCCTGGCTGGGCACAGGGCTGCAGTTACAGATACAAGTTTACTGTGTAACTACTCTGAGTTCTTTCAGTACAAGTCTTCCTCAGTCACAGTGAAAAACCAAGTCCTCCACCATCAGCCCTCTCAGATGTCCAGTTGCTCTGGTGGTTTACTTAAGGCCCAGTTTCAGACAATCCATCTGCGAACTGGGCTTGTAGACCACGCTGCCCACAAATCATAGAACCACAGACTGGTTTGGTTTGGAAGTGATCTTAAAGATCACCTAGTTCCAACTCTTTTCTATGGGAAGGAACACCTTCCACTAGACTAGATTGCTCTGGGCCAAAAAGAGGGTCCTATTTCAACACTGTCTAGCAACATCCTTCTCCAGACACACTTCTGACAAGACACTTGTGTAAAACATTAGAGCAACCTGGGCAGTGGGGTTCAGAGAGGCACACTGAGAACATGGCCAACTGAATTGCTGAGTTTCATTTATTGAAACAATACTAAACACAGCCCTTTTTGTTTTATAAGGGGAAGGAGAGCTGCCTGAAAATAAGGATTTCTCCCCTTTTCCCTTCTATAGTTTCTCAAAGAAATTGTTTTTAACAAAGAAACCTGCTTAAGATTTAGGAAAACTTTAGAATTCTTGTAAGTCCCCTTCACCCTCCCTGTGCTGCCAAGAATGTGTCCCAGCACCAGTCACTGCCAGGGCTTCAGTTTCTACTCAGGGATTACAGCCTCTCCCCTCTCCAGGCTTTTTGGGCTTGAATTTAGTTCTTAATCCATAAAGTATGGATGTGTTACAATATACGGAATGGACTGTATTACTTACAGTACTTTCTATGCACATGTATACAAAGCCACCAAGATACATTGGATTACTTTTAAAAGGAACCCATCCAGATAACATTTGGAAAGTCTGTCAGTGATATTGTATATTTAGACTGCAGGATGAGTAACTGTCAAGATAAATTATTTTCCCGCTGTTGTTATTATTTGAATAACATGTTCTCAGCTTACTCACCTTAGGCACTAGTATTTTTCCTGCAGGCTTGCACTGGTTTTTTTCTACTATATTCCAAGTCCTTGCTTACCTAAAATGGTCCACAAGCCTCAAATGTTAAATGCTAGCTTACAAATTTAACTGAGAGATGAGCATTGTAGCTGTTTCCCCCTGCATGTTCTACAGAGGATGCAAACCTGTCACCAGCTGGGGAGCCCCAACAGCTCATGCTGACCAACTAACCCCCACTTCAAATTGAGACATCATGGCAACTAGTACGTAAAATGCAGTATGAAAACATTCAGTTAGAATAAATTTTAAAACACTGAGTTGTTTTAGAGTGTCATAGGGTGTTAATAAAGATCACAACATAGGCTATCCTCTATTGTTATGGATAATATGGCTTTATAAGCCCAAACCATATCCTATTGTTTGTACTCATATTTTTGCAATTTAGTCACATAATCATGAACAAAACCTAATTGAGTTCTGAGGCTATTTCTGAAAAGCCACAACTGCTGAAGAGCTACAGGGTTTGTCAGATGCTGCAGGGGTGTGGACCACACTCTGGTGAGAGTTGTCATCCAGAACACAGATGCAAACAGCTAATTCCTGCCCATTTGTAACTCACCTGTCTTTGTGCATGCATCAGACTGAGTACAAGGCAGTGTTCAACACTTTGGCTTTATCACAGCAAATATACAGAGTGGCAAACAATTGCTCATTTAATGTACATATAAAATGACTACCTTTTAAGTGTGGGCAGACATTTTATTATGACGATGTTCCAAGTACTGCCCACGAAGAAGAAAATCAGAAGGCATGGTGAAATGGCTACATTTCACTGCATCCAGTGAAAACCAGAGCAAAAACGTCAGGTGTCAACACCCACAGGCAGTGATCAAATACTACTGCGGAGTGACTGCACTGGCTGCAACACTGGGCAGGAAGCCTTCAAACTTGACTGCGAGCAGTGATGAAAATTAAATAAAACTAAACTGCAGGAAATAATCTGCAGGGGAAAAAAGAGACAGGAAAAGAAATTAGGAAATAATTTCAGGAAAGGAAAAAGGAAAGGAACAAAGGAGATTGAGGAGCAGGGCATAGGGGAAAGGCAGATTTGTCATTAGAATTATCATGCAGAAAGCATAAGTTAAAAATGGGGCCATTGAGTAGCAAGCAGTGTTTGACCTCAATGTATTGTGTATCAAGTGGAATGGTGAATCAGGGCAGAGAGCACTCCTGGGAGACTCAGATTTATTCACATGGAGCAAAGTTGACAATATTTCCAAGCATAAATAAGCAGGCAATGGAAAGTAATAACAAAAGTAACTTTCCCCAGGGGAGATTTGTCTCCCTGGATAATTTCTGTAGCAAACAAGTAGGCTCCTCACTAGTTTTGAGTACAAATGAGCCTCAGAGAGCACTGAAGAGTTCTCTAGCAGCACCTGTCCCTCTCTGTTCAGTGCGGAAGGACCACAAGAAGACAGACTGTGAGGAGCTGGCATGTCCTGTCACCACCAGGCAGCAAGAGGGGAGATGTCACCTTTACAGGGGTGCAGGGGGCCCTACTTGGAAACAAATGTGAGTCTGCAAAGCTACAGATGGGTTCTTACACTTAGTAATTGAATATACTTAATGACAAAGTACAAAAAATGCGTCACAGAGAGGCAAGCTACCAAGGCATGAGTTTTATTTTAAAAGGTGAAGCATTGCCTGGGAAACTGAACAAAACATATTAATTTTTACGACAAGAGAGATGAACACACTCGTAAAGTGGACAAAATAGGCTGGACCAGGTGTCAAATTTTGTTGTCCTTGCTCTGTCCTTTCTGAGTTGTGGCTCTGCGTGACTTCTCCAAACCCTCCAGCTATGCCAGGACGTCAGGTATGTCCCTAATTACCTCTCTCCCACTTGACTGCCTTCTCCTTTGCCTCTCTTCTTTCTGTATGGATTTTCCATGTGGCATTGAAAAAAGGAAGTGCTATAAGAGGTGCCAGACTGCTCTAGAAGCTGAGATGCTATACATGCTGAACAGTGAAAGGCAGAAAACACCCACGGATACAGCACAGCCCTGATCTGGCAGGATCTTGGGGGGGAGGTGGCAATCAGTCTTCACATCTTATCAACTCCTGTAGCATCTGCCAGCACAGGCGGGGGTGAGCCACCACAGCCAACTTTTTTTTATAATATGGATTTTATTCATAAAGTCAGAGACATTTTATATACAGATACAGATCAGTTCCCAGCCATCTGCTTATTGCTATGTAGTGTCTAAAGTGTCATAAGGGTGTTACGCAGAATATGAAAACAAGGTCTTACCTCTATTGCTGAGCTTAACATAAAAAGGAAAAAAGAGAGGAAAAAAAGAAGAAAATGTAGGAGTTGGTATGCACTGAAAAGTAAAGAATGGAGACAGCATTTTCAAATGGTGGTTGCCTGGGCTGCTGTTCTTTGGAGATGGAGTTTGTCCTGGTAGGTGGATATGTGGCACATCCCTGCTCTGGCCCAGGGAAAGTTACCTCCTGGCCTTCAACAGCCATATCTTTTCCTGCCAGGGATCTCCTAGCCTTCTCTATATTCTTTCTACTTGTGTATCTCATGGGCAGTAACTGCATTTATGCTAAGCCTTTGCACATACAATAATGCATTTTATGTGCTAGTCCAATAATACCTCATTGGTGGGTTTGTTTATTATTATAGTCTTACAGATAAAAGTAGGCTTGCTTGTTCCCTGCTAAGGCATGCTCCAAATCTTTGCAAATGAGCTGTGGTTTGTATCCCCCAGACTGCAGTTTTGGACCCACAGGCCCCTGCAGCACAACTGACCTTTGCCATTTACAAGCAGCTCCAAAGCACTGCACTGAATAAATAATGGGTGGTTCTTTACTCGGAATTAACCTGCCATAGCCAGTATAGAAAAAAGAGTCAGCACTGGGTCCCTCGTTGATTCCCCGCAGAATCCAGATCCACATGGCATGGGAAGATGAATGAATTCATCAATCATCTCCCAGATTCAGCATCACTTGAAGTTTTTTAACTAGTGTATTTAAATACAGCTAAATCTGATAAATCGAGACTCTTTCCCTGTCTTGCTAGTTTGATAATTTCATCTTCATGTTTATTAACATCAGTAAGTATTGATTTCCTGTGTCACGTAGTATACTTTCTTGCTGTGAGGTGAGGCCTGATTGACAAAGTTCTTGTTACAGTTATTTTTGAAGTTTGGGTATTGGCCTACTTAACACAATTTGATTGTATCAAAAAATGGGATTCTGTGTAACAGTAGAGAAGAAAAAAGTATCTAAAATGCGCAGTCACCACTTAGCTAAGAAAACAGCATTAGGCAAAGAGTCATTTGAATGCCTTTCATTTGGGTTGTACTTTTTCTCATCTATTAACACCCCGATTACTTTTGTCATCGTAATATTTGCACAATAGCAACATTTTACAAATACTGCAATGCTTCTTCTCTCTACAACGGCCAGATCAGCCTTCACATGGTTAGTACAACTTGCTTATTTTCAGAAAACTGTTACATGTGCTTCCAGGATGGAAAAGCTACAACAAAAATTCAGCTGGTCAGAAGAAAATATCTAAGCTTTGAAGCTTCTCATTTAGACTCATAAAACAACTTGCTTTGCAGACATTTCTACAGGATAGTGGAATAATTTTCCAGGCTTTAAGAAATTCCAGTGCTATCACTACTGAAGTTACAGACACACTCTGTGGTCACTCGGTGAGTGTAGATAGATTATGTTGCTCCAGAAGTACTGCCCCCAGAACAAAACAGTGATAACCAAAGCGCCACACATCACTCACAGAAATAAGCCTCAAAAAAGGGCTGTGGGCAGAAAACCCTTTCTCACCCCATTCATGAACCACTGAGACAGATACGTGCCCAAAGTTGAGCTTATTCAGGTAATCCCCAAGGTAGTGTTTGTATTCTGAAACTCTTTTGTGGGCAGACTGAAATTCATTTGTTGCCTACCACAGAAAGCACAGCTTTGCAACAACACTGTCACTCCTTAGCTTGTGACCTTTCATCCCAGCAGCAGAAAAATGTCTCTTCCTGCAGCCAACTTTACACTCAGCCTACACTCCCCTCCAGGAAGTGAATCCCCATTGAACTACAGCTCTAAATTTTCCAGAGCTGCCTTTCAGCTGCCATCATCCTCAGTCATGTTGATGGGGGGACAGCCCATCAGGTAATTAATTCTTCTTTAATGTCATGAAACCAGGAAGACTTGAGGCTAGCTGTCTGTCAGGAACATATCTCAGCAGTACGTAACATTTCTAGCCAGGTGCCTATGTAACATAACACCGATTTTAAAATTACAGCCGATGAGGACAGAATCACAGAATCTGCTGAGTTGAAAGGATCATCAAGTCCAACTCTTAGCCCTGCACACAACCTTTCCCAAAAGTCACACCATGTGCCTGAGAGTATCATCCGAATGGTTCTTGAAGTCTGTCAGACTTGGTGCTGTGACCACTTGCCTGGGGAGCCTGTTCCTCTTTCTACAATACATTATACTGGCAAAGTGGCCGCAGCCATGCTGACAGCAATCAGTCTTCTCCTTGCACCCCCATACTCTTCAAAAAGATACCTTATGTTGATAAGTGGTATTACTGGCTTTGGCTGCACAGTTTTACTGGTCAAATATCACATTCTCTTCAGAGCTTTGTCCTATTCCTTTGCACAAACAGAAATGAGTAGTGAAGAAAATGAGCTTCAGTATATTCATTCAGACTCATTATGGGGAACACAACCTTTTACATTCAGACTACAGGAAAGGAATTTTAAAGTGTGGGGCACTACAGTTTTTACTCTTAGCTTCATTGACTGCAATTTCCCCACCTTGAGCTTCCCCACTTGACCTGTTGAGTAAATACTTCTTCACAGGCAGTAGGAATTCCCAGCCAGCAAAGCTGAAACCCTTTTCACGGGGTTACAAGCCCTTCAGGGTTGCTTTGTTTGACAAATCCTATTCTGATAGCCTGCTGACAACAATTCTTAATATAAATAAACTTTATATCATCTCTTGGAGGTACCACCAACTTCACAGTGCCTCTGTTTAAACAGCTGCCAGAAGATGAAGACAGAGCTCTGTCTGACTCCAAAAACGTTTCCAGTAATGCCATGGAGACTTCATCATAATGCTGGCACCAGAAACAACCTGGGACTCACAAGCTGACTAAGTCATGGAATCACCTTCCTCTAAAGAGGATCAGAGACTGCAGTGAGGCCAACCCAGGACAGGGTGATTGCTTTGGAAAATGAACAAAGCTGACTAAAAGGATCACAGAAGGTGTATATTCCTGAAAAGTTACCAGTAGGGGTTGGTGTTATGAAGAGGCACCACAGAAAATGCAGAAGAAAAACTGCATGAAATGTAGAAGTCACATGTGTAGTAAATAGCAACCCAGTGCAAACTCAAAGAATGGGACTGGAGTAAACCAGACCCACACATCAGCCAGCCTTTGAATAGGCTAAACACTTTATGGTACATTTATGCAGTGATGTACAACTTAGAGGCTTATTTATTTTTTAACTTTGGCTCATATGAGTAAACACCTGGCACTGCCAAGGCAGAAAGGGACAGTCATATATTGAGAGAGAACAACTCAAGATGAAAGATTTTACCAAACAAAGGTTTTCTTTCAGGTATTTGCTGGACTCTTCCAACACTGAAAGAGTGAAAAATTCTGAAACGCAGGTTAGGATGTAAGACAGTATAGTCCTGGACTGCTCCAAAGAACCAGCACTGAGCCTTCAATGCATGACAGAAATGGCACATTTCCAAGATAAAAGGTGAGCAGTACCCCTTTCCTAAGGCACTGTCAGACCCAGGCTGGGGACACTGATCCAGCAACTGAGCCTCTGCTCTGCCAAGTCTTGAAGCTTAGAGCAAATCAAAAGATTTGGACTGGATGGTGATGCCTGGGACAAATTAAGTGCAAAGGAAAACAACCTTCCCATGCTGTCCTCCCTTACCATGCCCATATTTGGAGCAAGCAGCCTGGAGCAGAGCTATAGTAAGGTGAGAACACAAACCATGTGCTGGCCTCGCTGCTTGCCAGTTGCACAGCAGAAACACTGGGAGACAGGTGTGGGATATCATCTGGGCCAGGCCAGGGCTCAGGGCTGCAGGGATTCAGGAGCACAGTAGGCAAATCCCTATGAGGTCTGCAAGTGCCTCCACAGTACAGGCAGTGAATAATACCTTGTCAGCAGGCCACATTATTGACTAGCAATAACTTCCCATAATAACTAATTAATGTCACATACAGACCAGACCCTTTAAAGAGAGAAAATGCTATAGCTCTTCCTTCATCAAATTGCAGTGCTGAGGTCGAGTTTTACTCATCTGATGGACTCATACAAGAAAGTACCTGTACTTGAGCCAGGACCTTTCTTTTGGCAGCTATGGGTTGAATAAAGCTGTTTGTCACCTCCCCCAGCTCTATGGTGCCATTACTTCTATGGTCATCCTGCCTGGACAGCACACTCTGGTGTATTTGGATATTCCATATTCATCGTGAGACATCATCTGGGGCTTGTTCCCCAGAGGTGACTTGGCTATGCAAAAGGAAGCTCCCAGCACCACTTATCTTGGGGAGGGCTCACACCTTCCAGGAAAGTTCTCACTCCTCCACAAAGGCTCCTTGGCATTCCCAAGATCCCAGGAAACCTCAGGAAAATTTTTTTGGCTGGTTCAATAATGTGGGCATGGTCAGCACGCTATCCTTTCACCAGTCTTGTGTACCAACAAGGTGACATATCTGTGTCGCTCCATGTCAAGCATGTTACCTTTTCATTCATAAAAGGCAGCCTGTATCTTTAATCACTTTGACAGATAATAGCAAAGAAACAAGAACTTGATTGTCTGTGTTATCAGACACACTTGGAAAAGTCTAGATAAGGATGCTGAACAACCTTGGCTTATTAGTATTCCACATGCAAACACTTCCCCATAATCCAGAGTCATCTGTATCCCGGCAACCCTTTAAATTTCATTCTCACTGAATTGCCAGATCTTTATCAAAATATAATTACAGTCTTAATTTGGATGATAAATTTTGATTGCTTGTGCTGTGCCAAAAAAAAAAAAGTCGTCAAGCAGGTACACGAGAAATGAGGTACAACTGTGAGACATGAATCTGCATATTCTGACATTGGTGCATCACCTTTCCTCTTATCAAAAGTTTGCCTCTGATAGCTAGCAGTGAGGTTATGCAGGGATGATAGGGATTCCTTCCTAGGACAGATGTGATCTAATTCCTTGAAAATTATTTTCTCACCTCCTGTGGGGGCTTTGGGTACCCAGCCTCAGTTCTCTATATTATCTGCTTCTGTAACTTTGACCCCCATTGCATGCATGACAAAATACCTCTTTGACACACCTGTTAGCTTGAATTCACTCTCATAGAGTGTATGTTGTTTTCCCCTGGGAAGACCACGCAAGATGAGAACAACAGAAACAGTAATAAATTCTACCACATAAGCATACAGAAGGATTACCCTGCAGATTGAAAGTCATACTGTCACAGTTACAGTATGAAAAATCTGCTTCCTTGTGAGCAGCTACATCACTCAAGTGAAGTCTGTTTCCTTAATGCTCCACTTACCCTCTCCGAGAGACCACTCCCAACCAAATGCAGTTTTGTCCAGAGCATGGTATAAGCAAACACAGTTGCTAACTACGGGCAAGACTCAAAGCTCACCGAAGTCCAGAAAGATACTGCAACCTTTGCAGTCACATCTGTGTGCTGGTTCCATTTCCTAACAATCATGTCCATCACTGACACATCAGTAACACTTTTGCTGACAGTAGCAGTACAAAGTTTTACAGCTGAATGGGCTCAGCCACTGAACCATTCTCATCCCTTTGGTGGTGGGAGCTCCACGGGGCTAACTAACATTGCAGGTGAAGTGGAAGGCAGGAAGAAACCATGAGAGAATTGTCTGGTCTGTGACTTTTCCAACTCTGAAACACAGCTAAAATTAACAGCAAATGAGGCACTCACCTCCTGATGCAGAAGATGCTTCCTATAGTGAATTTTGACTGGTGTGTGACTGAACCTGTCCTGAAAATGCCAGAATGCAAAACAAAGCATAATTCCACTGCTCTACTAAGCATTTTCAGTTCACCCCAATTTTATTATTCTTATTAGGCTTTAAAAAAAGAAGAGCATCCTGTAAGCTTCATAGAAGCCTGTCCCAGTGCTTTATTCCTCGTAGCACTTGGAAAGGTCTTCCTAATCTTCCTTGCTGCAAAGTCAGCTGGCTCCTAAGGGGGAAGGCTGCAGAAGCGGGCATGCTGGCTGCAGTCACATGCACCTTCCCTCTTCTTTGGGTATCAGACTCCATCTCTAGTGCTGCAAATTTGCAACTTCTCACCTCAGATGAGCTGAGCTGAGACAAAAAATCCAGAACTAGTGCTCTGGCCCAAAAGCCAGAACTAGTTTTCACTCCAGGCAGGGGCAGTGGGTATACGTATCTGAGTCCCTAAAGGAGGAGGACAAATTGCTGCCTACTCCAGATGCACAGTTCTTTGCTCGCCTTTAAAAAAATTAGTTTCCTGCTGGTGAAGGGTGCCATGCTAAAATCACAGGAAAACAAAGTTGCCCATCCACAGCAGCAGATTCAGCCTGGTGCTAGAGAGAGGGAAAGCTTCCATATGCCATGATGACTAGTTCAGTACAGCCTGTTAACCATTCCCTCCACCTGCCAGGCACACTGCTCCCACATAAGCAGTATCAGTGAAGGCAAGCATACATCTGGATGAAAACCACACTGACAGGAACACGCCATTTCTAAAGCCTGGCTTTTGTCTCTGAGTTACATGTTCCAACTCTAAGTCTAATATTAATAGGACTGGCAGAAGACGTTACAGATTTATTCTTCCTCTGCACCATGGCATGTTGCAGGGGGAGGAGTTCAAAATGGCCCCTGTGACAGCTGCCAGCATCTTCACAACAGCTGTTAAGAGAGGGGCTTGTTCCTAACAGGTACTTTTCAGCAAGAGCTTTCTCAAGAGGAGCAATGGATTCCTCAAGCCTTCAGCAATAGCAGGAACTTCCTGAAGGAACATTTAATATTCAGAAGGTATCAAAATACTCCCATTTCTATTCTGCCTCTTTCCTTCTTGAGCCTAGATCTCCCATCTTTGAGCTCACAGCTGTCATGACAGAGTACAGCAGAAAGTCTGTGGCTATCACAGGCACATCCCAAGTTCATAGTCAGGAAAACTGTGGTCTGGCTTCTTCAGCTATCTTGAGTGTTTTCCTGGGTGAAAACACAAGCAAGTCTCACCTCTGGGAAATGGGAGCCCAGAAAGGAATGTTATGAGTCTTCCATAGCCAACTGGACTCTCAGCATTACATCCTCTGCCTTTGGACCAAGTGGCATCACGACAACCACAAACCCAAACTGTACAAGTGATACCAGTAGCTGAATACTTGGAAATATAAACTGGGGATGCTCTTCACTGCCCGCCATTTTGGCTAAAACACTTTACCCATGATGGATCTGTCTTGGCAACCTTATTTATCCAAAAATGGCTTGACTGCTTCTGCTGATTCCAGGAACCAGAGGCAGAATAGCCCTGTGTGCTGCCGATTGTCCATAGTGCAGTCTGGCAGCCCACTGATTCCTATGGAACACAGCAACAGGGCAAGTGCAGTGGAAGGAGCAGCACACAAGTGGTTAATGCATGCCATGAAGAACTGAGCATACATATACTGTCTCACATAGCCAGAATCTCTTAAGTTGACATTTTCCATTCAGTTCCATTAGAATTAAAATGCTCATAATAAAAACCTGGCAATCAAAAGCAGAGAAATTGTTACCAAAGCAAAATTAATTTCTAGCTATATAGTTGACCAGAGGTCTTTCTGCCTCTTACAAGCAACATTAATGCCATCCATTACAGCAACAAATGCCAGCCAAGTCCCTTTCTTTCCACCTGTGATTTTAAAAGTACATTTCCTATGCAGAATGCTGTGAGCTTGGCAACCTCTGCATCTCCCCTCCTGACAAGTAGCAGAAACGCTGCATGCTAAACTCTCTCCTGTATTGACACGGATTCCCACATCGGAGAAAAATTCTCAAACAGGAAAAACTTCAAATAATCTGCAAGGTATTTAACAAACCAGAGGCAATAGCGCAAGTCAAACCCTCAAAGCATACAGAATGAGAGAGAAAGAGAGTGAGAGAGAGAGAGAAAGAGAGAGAAGAAATTCCCTCTGCTTCACTGAAAATAACAGAACAGTTCTGCATAGGAAAGAAAATGAATTACCATTGTGGGGACCCTCAGTCATTTAGAGTCTCCAGTCAAGGCTGAGAGCCATTCTGAGACTGCAGGTTTTTCCTCTAACTTCACTCCCTGGCTCTGTGAGGAACCAGTTAAAAATGACATCACTGCTCATACTACCCTCCTCCCCCTCCCCATTCACTTGCTAAAAAAGCTGAGGCTGCTCCTCTCCCCCTGCATTGGCTCCAGATTTGGTCCTCACTCCTCCTCGACAAGTTCCCAGCCTGCAGCTGACTGTGCAGATTGGTGTCAGTGCGGGACAGAGGATGCATCTCTATGTGCTCTTAGAGCATCCCTACTGGCACCCACTCGAGAAATAAAACAGCATTTCCATTAAGACATGAGAAGAGGTCTAACCTCGCGATGTATAATGCACTACACAACCAGCTCCGTTTACAGAAGGCAGACAGTCTTCCTCTTTGAAGCCGGAGGGAGACAGAGAGACTCTCCAAGGGATTTTGTATTTTGCCTCATCTTCCTTAGAGGAAAGGACCCTCTCTGTGGTTTGCTGCATCCTTCTTGCATTAGGACTGCAATCTATCTTTTTTTTTATTTTTCATTTCCCTCCCCCTGAGTGTGACATCATCAGACACCAACTCCACTTCTGTAATAAAAAGGGATCCTGAGCAGAGCTACCTGGGACGAGGTCATCTGGAGGACCCAGGCATTGCTGCTTCCGAACAACTGTCACTTCTTACAAAATACTCTGCTCTTACACAGTGTCCTTCGGATTTAATAACCCTGTGCTTGCTGCAGACCAGGAGACCCAGCTGCAGGGTGAGATCAGTCTCGTTTCTATTCCTGCTGGTTCCACCGGCATCACCAGCGAGCAGGTACCTCTGGGGCACTCCCCTGGTACACACGATTCACCTCGCAGCTCTGTTCCCCTCTGACTGCTGGGAAGGATGCTGCAGCAAAATCCCTCGGCCAGCACTCCCGTCTGCTACAAAGCAGCCAGGCTGCGAGCAGCCAGCACACATGCTTCCCAGCACTCCTCTGCTCTCCTCAGCCCTGTAAGCATCACAAGAGGGCATTCTATGAACACCCCTGACTAGTGGCTGCCGGAGCCAGCAGCTCATGCCCAGCTGCAGCGCAGGGCCTGTTCGTTGCCAAGGGCACCTGCCGCCTTATTTTCCCTTACCTGCATTTTCCCACCCGGGGTGCCGTGGGGGCTTGTGCTGAGCCTGCCCATTCCCGGGGGAGCCAGTGGGTACCAGGGTGGCTGGGGTGAGCCCCATCACCGCCGCTGAGGCGAGGGACGGACAGCAGCTCCCGGGATCGGCAGCTTCCCTTGCGGGCTCCCCTGCTCGCAGCGGCAGCCACACACGCAGCACGGGCAGCAGAGAGGAGTCTGTGTGCACATGCATATGTATAACATATGCCTTCGTGTACCTGTTATATAGACACAGAGCTGCACGCACATATAAACACAGACGTGCATTCTGGATGTCTTGCTGCTCCCGGCAATGCTGCACACACATCAAATGTCGCACAAGTGAAAGCACTGACAGACACAGAATTTAAAAGATGTGTAGGTGCGGCACTTTGGGACGTGGTGTAGTGATGGACCTGGCAGGGTCAGGTTAATGGTTGGGCTCAGTGATCTTACAGGTTTTTTGTAACTTAAATGGTTCTATGATCCTGCTAGAACTGCATTAGCAAATGTGCTGAGTGATTTGTGTGCTTGCTACCTGTCTGTACAGCCTGGACACAAATACAGCCCTTGTTGCAGTGTTGATTACAGGTGAGTATCTGACATAGGGCTGTAAAAGCTTCACAAAACTTATGCAAGCTCATCTAAAAGGTGTAGTGGCACGTCACACACGTGTCATGCAACAGTACTTTTTTGTAAGCTTGAACTGTCTTACATGGAGGGGGACTGTAGAAGTTTTTCAGCAATGAAACCCTCATCAGCCCTCAGAATTAGGAACATGCTGGTACATCAGGTCCCAGAGAAGATCTGTGCTAGAGACAGGGAGCCAGTGGGAAGTTGAAGAAAGTCAGTAAAAATCCTGCCTCAGGGTTTATTCATAGCCCCCTCCCCCTTCCTTTTCAGAGCCATGTTTTGCAGACAGGCTGGTAACACATTCTCATCAAACACCAGAGCTTTCTGAATGAGGTTCTCCTAAGCAGTAGCCTTGTTTTAATATGTAGCCAGGAATGTTTGCAGATGCCTGTCTGGTTATAACAGGGTTAAACATCTGACATGTTCTGTCAAATGGGACAGAACAACATTATACACTCATCAAATACGTACCAGATTTCCACTAGAGTGCTCCTCTACATTTTTTAGCAAGTGGCCCTCCAGGTCCTCTTCTCCACAGCCCTCCCAAACTGCAGTCATCTTCTCTGGGCATGCACAGGAAGGTGCAAGCCCAAGACTGAGGAGTAATTACTGTGGTGAATAAAGGTGTGGGACCATCTTTGAAGCTCTGCCAGTGTGAACCCTCAGGTAAACACAGAAGAGCGTGTCCTCTGCCATCACTCATGAATCAAACCTCAGTTTTCTAACTGCTCTGGTAGGGATATCACAATCATTAGCATGGGGGAATCCATACACATAGAAGCATCAACAACGGCCCTAGAGAAACATCGATTAGGTATCATATAGTAGATCAAAAGACAAAAAAACCAAAAAACGTGCGCCAATTCACCAGATAAATCTCTGTATTTCACTTCCAAAAGAACTGTTTAACCCAGCTTCCTAAGGAAAAAGGCAAACCAGCTGCCACCTGTGTCCTACATCCAATCCCCATAATTTTTGAGTTCCATGCCAAAATTTGGCAGAATAATTTGCTAATGTTCTATATAGTTAAGCACCTATACATGTAAGGTGAAAAAAAATTTAAAAACTAAATCACTGCCACTCTCATTTAGGAGAGCCTGGTAAAATTTTCAAATTTCAAAAATGCCAAGAAATTTTATTCCCTGAAGAAACCTTTGAACATGCCCTTCTCATTTTACTTTGTTCTCCTAAGCAATGGCCTTGTTTTAACCTGCAGCCAGAAATTTTTGCAGACTGCTGTCTGGTTATAACAACTCCAGACCTGACAAGTTCCATGCTCATTCCTGGATGTGAGATGATTTTTTAGGAAAGCAAACAAAATTCATTCCATAAGGAAGAACAGGCAAACAAAGATGGGGGTGGGGGGAAGAACCCCACAGAAATAAATTTGGGCTGAAACTACATTCAGAGCACCCAAACTTTCTAAAGAGGCAGAAATTCTTCCAGTTAGAAGAAAGAGAAGCTTGCCCACATCTCCCATCATTTCCCCTCCTATTATACTGATGTTAACTACCCATTTTACTTGGTGAATGCAGTTTGCTTCAAGTATTTGAGTTGAAGATCAGTGCTCAAATAAATGAGCATCAAGGAGCAGCACTGCCCTAATACATGCCTTTCAGTGTACCTTGGGGGTACCTCCAAGGAAAATGGGGCAGAATATGCTCCATATTATATGACTTCTCCACCTGCCTTAGCAAACTCATCTTGTTTGAGATTTCTATCTTCTTTAATTGAGTAATATGCCTCCCAAGAGCACAGTTTAACAAATGTATTTTATCATATAAACGGGTGTTTCTCATTTTGAGAATCCTTTAGAGGTAAACTGAGAGCCCTGGACTACTTGCCTGCTCTGACGAGTCTTTAAATGCGATCAAGTCTGGTAAGAGACATGAAGAAGTCAGCAAAATATCACACATCTATATCCTCTGCTATTTTTAACGCTACAGAGCATCCTGAGAGGAAGAACTGAAAGTCCTTCTCGTTAAGCGTGTCCCTGAAATTTTCAAAAAAATCTAAATTTCATTACTCTTCCATTGCAACCCAAACTGTTACAAAGTAAATCAAGGTCACGGCTGTCTGTCGCTTTCCCAAATTGCTCTGAGTAAAGACAGCCCTCAGCTAAATAATATCAGTCTAAATAGGAACTCAGCCTCTTCTGTTTCATTATCTCAGAGGTTTCAATTTCAAAGCTGACTAGGACCACATAAAAGTTAGCTTTTAACCAGGAGCGGTATGAATATTTTTCCTCCCCTCTATTTTACCTTCTCAATGTAAGAAAGAAAAAAATAAGACCCAGTACCACTTCTGTTGACCTGACACAAAAGGAGGAAGCAGAACACCATGGCATTCCACTAAGAGGAAATCTCTGTGCCATTATTTCACTATTTTCCTTCCTGCTCCACTGGACTGCATGGTACTCTAAAAACAGCCTGCCTCAGCCTGCTCCTCCCATGTCAGAGGAGCTGGCCGTCCTTGGCTGGGGCAGCTACAAGCATCCCACCATTTGGTAAAAAGAGGCGACGGCTCAATTGACTCTGGGTATCCTTAATGGGATTACCTTTCCTAATCATAAGGTGTAGCTGGAGCAGGTCCAGAGGAGGGCCATGAAGATGATCAGAGGGCTGGAACACCTCTCCTATGAGGACAGCCTCAGACAGTTGAAATTGTTCTGCCTGGAGCAGAAAGGCTCCAAGGAGACCTTCTAGAAACCTTCCAGTACCTAAAAGGGGTGTACAAGCAAGCTGGAGAGGGACTTTTTCCAAGGGCATGTAGTGACAGATCAAGGCAGAATGGCTTTAAACTATGAGACGGTAGGCTCAGATTAGAAATAATTTACTATGAGGGTGGCCAGGTACTGGAACCCAAAGAAGCCCAAAGAAGTTGTGGATGCGCCATCTCTGGATGTAGCTTTGAGAAACCTGATGTAGTGAAAGATGTCCCTGCTCATGGTAGGCGAGTTGGAACTAAATGACCCTTAAGGCCCCTTTCCAGCCCAGGCCATTCTTTGATTCTAAGATGATTCTATGAAATGTGAGAAATGGAGAGAAAAAGGAGGAAGGAAAGAGAAATTTGGAAGGGAAAGATACAAGCAAGAAGAGGGGCTATTGCTACTTTTGCTTTACATGCACCTGGCATACACTGGGCACATGATGCAGCTCACATGTTTATCACATCACCTTTGCTCCACTTAATTCACCACAGCTGGGTTTCATGTCCTCAGCAGTCAGTGTCCTCAATGACACCAAATTCCAGTCTTCAAGTCTTCACACCAGGCTCCTTGCAAAGGCTAGTGTTGGCTTTAACATTTTGCACTAAGCTTTTAAAACTCTTAAGGGAATAGCCCTAGCATAGCTATTCCCCTTTTCTTTTACTTGCATGCCTAAAAGGAAATGTCCCAATTTTGGCCTTGACAGACAGACCAAGGGCACTGAAATCCCTTGTCAAAATCTGGAAACAGGAGCAGGAGAGGTGAGGGCCTGTTTTGCATTTTCCAGTTCCTCTTAACCCCAGCTTTTCCTGTCTATTACTGCACATCCCTGTCTATGCTCGGCTGCACACTTTGGAGCTGTGAAGTGAATGTTGTAAATTGAGGCAGCTGCTGATATCAGCAAACAAGATCCAAATTGTGGAGAAAGAGCAGTAAAAAATAATTACACAATAAAAAATAATTTTACTATAATAGAGAAAATGGAATATATTTTGGATGTACTGGGCCGAACGTTTGTGAGGAAACAGTAGGGGAAGTGTCAGAACTGGAGCAGGGTGGGGAGGGACAATGGAAGGCAGCAAACACTCTTCAAGGTAATAATATCCTGAAAGTCTTTCTTTTTTTCCAGTAACTGTACTCCGTGTTTGTCTTCTAGGTGCCATCCATGTGCAATGAACATTGTTTTTTTCACAAACAACATAGAACATATTGCAGATGCTCGTAGGCATGGAAAATACAAAAATAAAATTAGGAAAAAAGCAAATGGGAGTAACTAATAGCATACCCATGACTGGAAGTGAGATTGTCAAAGCCATTCTGAAGGTTTCAGATATGCACTGCCCATCATGAAAACCACTTGGCTTTGTAAACCAAAACTCCCCTCTTATTACAGCAGGGTAGAGGAAGGTCTCTTGGCAATAAAATAACAAAGAACCAGAAAATAATGCAATACAACACAAAAAAATCTTGATATTTGTGAGGATAGTGCTCAGAGGATATTGCCACCCAATGGGACTGAATTCTACTATCAGGTTTTGGACCATTTCCCACACCCAACCTCATACACAGGTACTTTCACATGGCCAAGGATCCACATTCTCACCTTTGCTGAATATGATGCTTAAACCAGAAAGCATCAGGCTGATCGTCTTCATTGTACTTCTTTTTCTTAAAGGGCTGCATCAAATAGCAGGTGTTTTTCTCAAACATCATAAAAATAGTTTTTCAAGGCTAAAACATCATTGTCTTAAGGCCCTTTCATAACATCAACTCACAGAGCACAATTCTGCTCACTACAAGCCAGGCCTTTCTTATACCCAATTATATGCCCCACAGACTGTCATTTCTTAAACCCGAATTAGCTGGTAAAAGACAAGCACTGTTCCTCCACCAGTTTTGAAGTGTGCCCATCATCATGGTTGAGTTCCACTGCTGGGAGGTAATTTTTCGCATCACTGCAAGGTGTGCTACAAGTCTTGACAACAGCTTCATAGCTGTCTGTCCTTCTTGGTGTCTGTGCCTTTTCTCTCCCAACACCCTCCCTTCCAGAAACACGGCCCTAGCACACAAACCAGACAGCAAGGCTGGTTTGGGCAACCACTTTCATTTCCCCACACTTTTAGTACTGATTTCATAAGATCATGGAATGATTAGGATTGGAAGAGACAATAAATATCATCTAGTTCCAAACCCCTGCCATGGACAGGGACACTTTTCATGACACCAGATTGCTCAAAGCCCCATCCAATCTGGCCTTTAATGCTTCCAGGGCTGTGGTGTCCACAGTTTCAGTGCAGCTGGAGCAACCAAGCATGTTGGAACGAACATTGCCAAGGCTTCCACAGCTGTGTCAGAAGATTTTTTAAAATTCCCTGTTGCTCCTTAGGTCAGTTTGGGTGCTCCAGCCCTTCATGACATGGTCACCCAAGGCAGAAAGTGGATCCTTCCTTTGTACACTGCCATCCAAACATGGAGGGGCTCTGTGGAAGCAACAACATGACAGCCAGTGCCTTTTTCTCACCACAGAGAGAAGTCTTCCTGGCCCCATTTCTCTATACCTACAGGCTACTTGGGTGCACACCCCTGGGTGTCTGATGAGGAGTGACTCTCCCTGGGGGCTCCCCATTCTGCCAAGAGTTGCCAAGCCACCCTGGAACAAGGGAACAGATCCCAAGCAAAGGCCTCCAGAGCTACATCTGCTTGGAACCTGTTTGTAAAAGACTAGCTCCTAAATATGCAGTCTGTAGTGGTAGCTACAAATTATCAAGGTTCTTCCTGGTAAAGATTATTACAGGTTTCTGCTCTTTTTCATACTGTGATTACAGGGTGCTGCTCAGCCACATACACACGCCATACAAGCAGCTTTTAGCCTCATTTCCTACAGAAACAAGTGGAGTGGAGTCACACTGCCTGCTGCCTGCGTGGCTGCACCTTCCCCCACCACCAGCCACCATGGGAAGCTTGGGCCAGATCCACATAGCATAGGTGACATCAGTGTGCAAAACAACAATTCAGAAGATATATATTTCTCACAGCTTGAAGAAAGGATGGGAGAATTATGATATGGTTTATAACTCTTACAATTGATAAAAGATGCTGGATAAATATCAATATATTTGTCTGGTCTGTTATCTCCAAAAAGCAGAATGAAAATGTTTTTAAATAGGACTAGAAATTGTACTAGTATAAATATTTTGGATTAATTGTATAACTTTCACTCACAACTCAACAATTAATTAAGAGATTTGTATATGTGGCTCCATCCATTTCTATGTAATCCAGTAAAGCCTGAACTGCCATGTTATTTGGGTGCCAGCTGCAAAATAAGAACTGCAGAAAAGGATCTTCTCATGGACCCTTTTTTGCCTAAGAGTGCATCACTCCCTTTATTTGTCTGAAGTCTTTGCTTAGCTACAGGTGACAGTGCCAGGACTCTTAGAAGAACAGACCCCTGAGTTACAGGAGCTTTATATTCTAACTACATTATGTTTATCATCTCTCATTAGAGTTTCCAGCCTTCATGATTCTTTTTCACAAGATTTTCTTCTTGTTTATTTCAGAAGAACTACTGACTGTGTCATAAATATTGATGATTGACTTAATGTATTTTGCTTTTAGCCTGGCAACTCCATATTTCTGCTTGCCAGGGCTTCGCTTTTCAGACAGTTAGAGACGCAGTTGTTACAATACACACTAATAACTGCCTGAAAAGACTGCAAGGTTTTTTAACACAAATAGAAATACAAGTCACATTCAAGTAACCTACTGCCTAAAATAGTAACCATGTCATTGTCCTAGAACAACCAGTATCCGAAAAGCCCGCAAACCATCCAGCAAGAACTGCCCTATTCTGACTTGTTAAAACAGAGCAGAACTGCAATAATCCCACAGTATTTATTGAGTGCTTCATGGCAAGCTCTATGCACAAACTCAAATAACAACCTAGGGAACTATCACTCTGTACTGACTGCATTGATACAATTCATTATTACTTACCTAATAATTATCACTTGATGGAAAAGAGTTGAGGAGTGTAATTTTCAGTGCTACATTTTCAGTACTGCCTTCTTGCTTTGATATTGAGTTAAGCCCTGAAGATATATCTGCTGAATTTTACTGACAAATTACATTCATCATCTATGTGCCTGTTTTGTCAAGAGTCTGAGATGTAATACATATTAATACACTACACATGAATTTCCTGTTAGAGCACTTTGCACATACAGTGCTTGATTTCCAAAACCGCATTTAGTGACCTCCAGGGAGCAGCCAAGCTACAGGATGAGTGACCTTTGTAAGTGGTGGCCAAAAAACCAAAAATCCAATGGGTATTACCCCCAAGTGGGCTTGCCATCTGCTGCCCCAGGAGAACCACCCCAATTCCTTTCAAAACACACACAATTTAAGACAGTTGTGGGAATTCTATATTTATTCCTCCATATCCATGTGCTTCATCCATCAGCTCTGATGGAATAGATCATCATTTGCCCTGTGAGCTGAGTGCTATATTTGTGCTCTGATCAGAAAAATTGTGAGCACACCGTGGTGGGGCCGGGCCATCCATCTGGAGCTTGTGGCTCTGCTGCAGAGGGTGGCCAGGGAGGTGAGAGATCACAGAATCACAGAATATTATGAGTTGGAAGGGACCCACAAGGATCATCTAGTCCAACTCACCATCTAACACCCGTACAGAGACCGGAAGCACATCCAAGAGTGGTAACACAAACCTAGTTCCCTCACAGTCTAGCAGGCCACTCTGAGCCAGAAGGGACCCAGGATCATCCAGTCCTACACCCCCCAGCTAGACCATGTCACTAAGCTCCTCATCGAGTCTTCTCTTAAACACCTCCAGGGACGGTGCCTCCACCACCTCCCTGGGCAGTCCATTCCAATGTGCAATCAAGTCCATTCCAATGTGCAATCAGATGGAGCAAGGATGGACAAGAACATGGCAAAGGCAGGGAGAAATGAGCTGGGGAAGGATACATGTGACCCTGTATTTCTCAGTCTTACTGCAGTTGGCTCTGTGCCCCCAAAGCTGTGTCTGCTACTGAAATTTTCCCTCAAGACTGAAAATTGGAGGAAGAAAGCACTTGAACACTTGCCTTTGACTGAGGGATACGCCATCTCTTCTTAAAAGGTTTGACCATCTGCTGCTTTTACCTAAAAAATAGCTAAAAAACGCAGTACACCTATCTGTTCTTGCCTTGGTGACAACGTGATGGGAGAACAGTTGTATTTTATTGCTGCCCACATCACTGCTGTAGAAAATGATGAGACGGGCATGCGTAACACAATGGGAGAGAGATGAGTTGAACTGAATTCACTGACTGAGCCTATGTCAGCCACAAACAGCTCAGAGAAGGAAGGAAAAGCAGAAAACCTTGACACTTCATGTCTTAGAAATGGCCATTTACATATTTTAGAGATGCGCAGCCTTCATAAAAGAGGGAGGCCACATAGTCACCTCCAGGTGGAAACAGTGAAGTGGTGAAATCCTGTCCCAGATGGAGCCAACAGCAAGACGCCCACTTGCAGCAAGGCTGTGGACACCCCAAATGCCAAACACTTGTTGAACATTTAAATCGATGCTAAAATGCTTAGTCTGAAAGACAGGAGCCTATTTGAACAGGCTGGTGACTGAGGTAGATATGTGCAACAGCAGTGACAGAGCTGCAGTGAGCAGTGATGGTAATCCTCTTTGTGGATCGATCTTCAAAAAGCGCCCCCCCCAAATGTTTGCACAGAGCTATGTGACACCATGACAACATGCAAGGGAATGTTTTGACAGAGTTTCATTAGATAGCCCTGAATTCCGTGGAAATATTGACAGGCCAAGAGAAAATCCCAAGTGCCACTTAATTTTGACAGATGGAAAAAATAATGCCTTGTACAAAGCATGATAGCTTGATGGTCTGCTTAGGCCCTTTTCATCAAGGACCAGCTCCCAGAGGCAGAAGCCTGGTTAAAGCACGTGTCAAACACAAGGAACCAGAATGGCAGAGATATTTTATGATTAAATGTGCGTAAGGGAGAGTGGAAGTGGGGGGAGGGAAGGATGTACATACATGAAGTAAATGGCGCAGAAGAGACAGACACGGGAATAAGGAACTGCCTGATGTGAAACTGAAACCCAGGCTGTCGGGGAGGCATGACCTACCTCATTTGCTCACCACAGTCTACAACTGGAAGTCATCCCAACAATTTATCTCAATTCCTTACTCAACTACTTTGTTATTTGATAGGAAAATAGCTTTTCTCTGCTAGCATATATGAGACCTGGCTAAACTCCTAGTCAGAGTAAATCTGGGACTAATTTTTTTACCGCCCTTCCTTAGCTGTTGCACTTTTCTAGAAAAAATATTGTGAAAACAGCTACACAGACAATATTATCTCATAGACACCTTGTGCCTTTTCATTTGGTATTGACAATAGTGACTGGAGTTGGTTAGACAACTGTGGTTAAGCTTTGCTGTTTATAACTGAGAAGTGCTGCAGACTGCCTAGTTGCTTGTCTGTTTCTACATTTCCTCCATTTGCGAACACCCCTCTGTACAGCCACTTTGGCTGACTTAACACGGGCCAATACATGCCCTGCCACAGAGCCCTGCCAAGCCAAGCCAGTCTTTGGCATGCTGCTCCAGCTGCCTTATTCTACCCACCATGCAAGTTATTGCACAGCATACATGAGGTAGGAACACAAGGTACCATGAATGGGAATTAGAAAAGGTAAAATGATTTCTCTCCAACAGCATTTAAAATCTGCTTCCCTGGCCCTTTGAAATATGCCTCTCACCAAAGCTCCCTGTTCAAACAAAACTAGCGCACTGTACAGTGGATTGGTCACAGGCATCTTTGTTCTGCACCCACACAAAATTTGAAGTGACACTTTACTTCCATTGCAGGCCAGACATCAAGCAGAGTCATGTCCCCACTTATAGTTTATTTAAAGCCAGAGACGGCTTTTTAGGGATCAAAGAGAAAGGGGTATAGGAGAGGGATGCTGCTCAGGGGAAGACTGGGAAAAAAACAGTACCGTTTAGTCATACATGTCCTTGACTGCTCCTTGCCTGCTTTTAAAATTGCTGAAATGTAATGTGGCAATGAAGTTAGATAAAGTATGAGACACTGAGTAGTGGGCTATGAAGCTTTTTCAGTTTGTTAGCACTTTACCTCTCTGCAGTACCTGTTGCAAAGGTAAGGGATTAGACTGGTACAACTCAGTGCTGTTTCATGAAGGGCAGCCACAGTGAGAAGCCAGGCTAAAGGCTTGGCAGGCTTCACAAGCTGAGAGTACAAAGCACCCTTGGGACATAAAGCACACTGTCAGCATCCAAGCCATGGGACAGGATGTTTGGAAAGTGCACGTAGTTCTATTTATCATGACTTGCACTCTCTTCAAAGGAATCCTATTTAAACCAGAAGCAAGGCTCTGTGCACAGTTAGGCTCTCCAAAGCCAGTGGCTCACCTCTCCCTGGATTGGTACATCTGTTTTATAACCAGCTGGATGGCCCAGCCCTCTCCCTGCTCTGTGTAACTGGGTTTCAAGTTTACAAGTATGTATCACAAATGAGTTCATTTTCCCCCATTAACTTCCACAAGTAGTCGCCTCTCCTCCGAACTTTGCATTTCTCTGGCCCCAAATCCCCCTGGTGCTGAAAAGGCCCTTCTTGACAGGAGAGGTTTCGGATGGCTGCCCAAATGAGAAGAATGAAGGGGGCCTCATTAGACCAGACACAGCCCCCACAGAAAGGATGGGGAGTGGGATTAAATCAACGGAGAAACTTATAAAGCAGAAATCTGAGCAGCTTCATTTTTTTTCAGATAATTTTTTTCAGCAGGTTTCTTATCCAATACAAGCCTCACCCAAAGTGGTATGACAAACTATTGAGCTCATGCTTCCAAATTCAGTTTATTCCTATATCTCCATCCCAGGCCTCTCATTTTCTTACTTGTCTCAGCAGCCCACTAATTTCTCAAACCGACAGCTGAAATCCCAGGCTCTCCTCACTGTCAGCTATTGCTCCAAATATGCAGCACGGCAATCTTTTAGACCCCAGAAAGCCTCACACTAAATGGCTGGTTTGAAAACCTTACTGCACCCACTGCATGCCAGAGGAACTTCTGGACTATCTTACTGACACTTCCATCAGGTCTCTGCCACGTGTGAAGCTGCTTTCCAAAACCCCACCTCCCCTTGTATTTTATTTCCATCCGAGGTTTCTCTCCATCTTGTTCTGTCTCATATGATTTTCATACTGAAGGCTCATATGGATATTCTCGTGAATAGCAGAACAAACAACCCAAAGCAGCTGCACAGTTAGGGCAAGATTCGGCACAGGGATATTAAAACAGCATGTGCATTTTCTGCCAAAACCCAGCACTGAAGGCATAATAGCAATGAAGGTTGAAACAAAAATACAGAAAGCATAATAAGGTTAGGTGAAAAGACTTTGACTCCATCCCTGTACATGACACATACTGTGGAGAAGTGTTGGTTATCCACTGCAAAATTTCCCTTAATGACCCTTGGCTAGTCAAATTATTCAAAAATGAGGAAAGAAAAAAAAATTCCAATAAAGAGGTAAGGGCTTGGGTCCCAGTTATCACAGAGGCTTTATACATGATTTTAGCAAACCACTCAGGGTGAGATTCAGTTGCTTAAATAAAAGTGTCCAGTACCATTTGAGATGCCTTAAGGTATCCAACACATCTGTACAGGGCTGGTTGGTTGACACAAAATTGGACCCTGGGGTAGCAGCTGGAGGCCAGGAAAGATTTAGACACCTGTATTGTATCATGTGCTGCTTTTTAAGTGTCTGCTATAGATATTTCAAGCAGCCTTCTAAGCCTTGCAGCTTCTCAGCTAAAGAGCCCATTACCCAGCTCTCCTGAATTCTCCAGCCAGGCTCTGCACTCCCTGGCCCAGGGTCCTTCTCCCACCAGGCTGCAAGGGCAGCTGGCAGGACTGGGAACGCCACAGCCCAAAGCCAGGGACCACAGATAGCAGGATTCTCTCTCCTCCAGGGGCAGTGCTGCCCACAGTGTTTGCCCAGGGACTGCACTAAAACTGGAGTGACTGTACTGGCAGATTTGCACTGGCCTCCCAGTCCGTCCTTTATAATTTCCCTGGAGAGGCCCATGGGCCAGTGCATTAGGTAATCACTCATGACCAAGCTGGGGGCAAATGTTGAACTGCCAGAGGGTAGGAGGGCCCTTCAGAGGGACCTTGACAGGCTGGAGAAATGGGCAGGCTCCAACAGTATGAGGTTTAACAAGACTAAGTGCCGGGTTCTTCACTTTGGACACAACAACCCCATGCACCGCTATCGGCTGGGGGAGGAGTGGCTTGAGATTAGTGAAGTGGAGAGAGACTTANCTCCAGACTGCCCAACATAGCAAAGTTGGTGTGTCTGTTTCTCGGTATCTTCACAGTGTTTGGCATATCTCCTCCCAAAATATCAAGCCCTCATTCCTTTAGCACTTTTCCAGACCCAGTGAGGCACACATGTGAGTCACACATGCTGTCACATGTTGAGCATCAGTGCCTTTGCTTCTCTATGTGGCCAGGCCCATGGGCTGGCTGTTTGACTGTGTCTGTTCTGAGTTTGCCTTACAGCACAATCACATTTTGAAATTCATCACCCAAGCCCAAAGTGCTGGTGAGTCTGTCAGAGACAGAAAACTTTGGCAGCTGGGAATGTTGGTGGCCAGAGGCCATTCCCGGTGAGTATAACACAGACAGGGCGTGGGCTCTCACAGTGATTTACTGTGCACTCAAGACATAAATCACAGTTTCTTCCTGACTACTTGTGGATGTAATCATGTTAGAAGGGGAATGAAGTATTTCCACTGAGTCTTCTTTTCTCTCAGTTTGCAAAAACATTTGTTTCCTCCATCTTATCAACGGCTGACATTTGCACTTGTGCTGTTGAGAAATTGCAACTGGGTTTTGGAGTTCAGCCCAAAGCCAGGGTGTCTCCTGCACACTTCTTCATTTTTGTGCCTCACCATGAGATGCACATGGATGCCGTGTCCTTTTCTGAAAGCTCTTAAGGGGTAAAGAAGATGGGCACAAGCACTCGGGATATTCATGCACAGCTACCACTTCCCAGGTCTGAAGCCATTACTGCCCACGCTGCAGCTGTTATGCCAGGTCATGCCAACCTGCGCCTTCCTGCTTTAAGTGAGTGAAGGCTCTCCCAAACTAGGGGCTGTAAGAGGCATCTAAAGGCCAGACATGAAGTTTTTGGCAGGGGAGACAATTTCCTCATTTACTGCTCATTTATGAAAGTTTGCACAGACCTGGTGGGAGCAACATTGAGACCATATCTAGCACTCACTGACTGAGATGCTCTAAGCCACCAGGACCAGGACAGGTACCTGGCCTCCTATTCTGCACCTAGCATTAAAAAAGCTCCAGAGGCCATTGTGTACGGGATGAGGAAACTGCCACAAAGCCCCACGGAGTAAAGAGGACTGCAGCAGGGGCTCCTCGGGTTAGAAAGTAGAGATGTTCTTCCATGCTGCCCTTTTTCTGGGACACCAGCAGAGCAAAGTGGTTTTCCCTTCATCTTGCCCATATCCTGCCAGGAGTTGCACAGGCAGCACAGCCGCTGCCCTGCTACCCTTGACTGCATTAATACAAAATTCACCATCACACCAGCTGCTACTAGCTCTATGCTATCCAACAACCACCAGGATAATTGCCAACAGCAGAGTAAAATATCAAATCAACTGTGTTTTTGAGGGACTTCGTAAGGGGCCAACAAAAGCAAGGACGTTCAAAGCTCTCAGCTAAGCATAGCAAGAGGTCTCGGTGGAGGGTCAGATGACAAGAAACAGATTTGCTGCATTACATAGTCATGTCAAAGGGCTGTGCCAGAGCTTTAGCTGACAGCAAGTCTGAATTTCTTTGCACTTGCTGGCTTAAGCCAGACAGAGGCCTGCAGACTTGTGTTTCATATTGTGCCTATCTATCTTCTTTCTGAATTTCATTGATCAAGGTCTGATAGCTCTAGCATATCTTATCTTATTCCAGACTGCCCCCCCCCTCCCCTTTTGCCATGAGTATGACTTTAGCACAATCACTGGAGGAGTAAGGCATCTCTGATGATTAAGGGATGGTCTACAGATCAAACTGCACCAATTAACATAAAGATGCATTATTAAATGGTAGGCAGTCATGGTAAAAACCCTTCATGTTAAACTGGTATGCAGTTCTTGCTTGGTTTGAAGCAAGCCAATTTCAAAGGTTTCCCCCTTTTTTAAGGAATTTGACAAGCACATGGTATTTATTTTTGGCCATTTTTGTGTAGTTCCCCATGAGGGTCGTCTATTCCATAGCAAATGTAGATTTATTGAAGAAGCACCATGCTAACAATTTCTAAAATTGCTGTTTGTTATGGAAGATAGTTCACAACAGAAGGGACTCCAGAGGAGATATTGTCAGAGTTTGGCTGTGTTTGCTATACATCAGTTTCATTTCCCCAGGAGAACTGAACTTAGCCCATTCCTGCTGAACTCAAAATGAGCTGCTAAATAGTTCAGTCTGTCTGTCCCAGGGTCTGCACCCCTTTAACTTGACTTTTTTATAATGACACCTTTACTTAGCTGAGAATATATTTTTGACATACACAAAGACTTAGAATTGAGATCAGTTGAACCAAAAAAGTTCCTATTATACAAAACAAAAATGGCTTCACAGACTGTTTCTAGTTAAGGGTATACCCACAATGGGCTTGTAACAACTTAGCAAGTAATATTTGCAGAGATGCTCCAGTGTGTGCATTATCATACAAATCCTCACCCATACAGTAATTAGTGACACCTATAAACCATGGAACTGATGCACAGTAAGTTTAATCTGAATATGAGGAGGAACTTTACAGTGCAGGTAACCACGCACTGCAACAGACTGCCCAGAGAGGTTGTACAGTCTTCATCACTGGAGCTATTCAAGAACTGTCTGGACACAATCCTGTGCCATGTGATGTGATCAACAGATGACTCTGTTTGAGCAGGGACGTTGGACCAGATGACCCAGTGTGGTGCCTTCCAACCTTACCCATTCTGCGATTCTGTGACAGCCAGTAAAAGAGGAAAGTTCTAAGCTGATGTAAATGGACATCACTAAACACAGAGATGGGAGGAGGTAGTTTTGCTGATGGTGATAATCTAGTAATTTACCATAATTAGACTGTATCTCAATCTCCCCAAATCCTGTTTCTCCCTGGCCCAAGAGAGTGAGACGCTTAAGTGGTATATCCCAGGGTGTGGAGTCCCCAGATGTTGCTAGTAGGTGTCAAACACCATTGCACCAACATACCAGAGAGATTGCTCTCACAACACAAAACCATTAACAACAGCAGGAACATCTGGAACTGGATATTGCTTTCTTGCGCCATAGGATGTCACTATGTTTGGAGAACTCGTACCATAATGTCAAATTGTTGAAGACACAACTAGAAAGTACTTCTTCTCTTTTAATTCTTAATTAATAGGGGACCGAAATATTTGGGAGAGGGAGGAATGAGCTGATTTCTGTGAAGAAGACACCCACAAAGCTTGATGAATTTTATAAGGCTTCATTTGTACAAATAAAGCACTTGGTTTCATAAACCTGTCATGGAGCAGTTCTGTATGGACTTCAGTGAAATATTGCAGAGTGCCACTGGGAGGTGTCACTATATTGCAATAGCATCAAGCCAAAGAAAAGAGCTGTGCTGAATAGAGCAGAAAGCATATGCATTATTTCCAGCAGGACTATAAAAAAGGGAGAAGAGGGGGCTAAGTAATTAACACTTAGATGACAGACATTTTTGCCATTGAGTGCTGTCCACCCACAGACAGTGTTTTAAAATTACCAACCCTGTCCACAGAGTCAAGTGATATATGTTATTGACCTCCCCCTTAATCTGTCAGTATTTGCCAGTAATACAGTCTCACATGCATGCACACACACAGAGCTCCCAAAGGCTTACACATTAGCGTCATCTTTACCAGACATTGATAGATTTGACACTAACAACAAAACCGAACCCTATCCTACCGACCCTTCAAGTCATGGAGAAAAGTGCTGAAAGAGCTAACTGATGAGCTAAACACATCAAGCTGCTTCTACTTCCACTCTACAGGTCTCTTCTACCCTCTCTCTCCTTCCCTCCAAGCATTCAGCTGTATCTCCCTTATTAACCTGATTATGCATCTGGTGAAAAAAAATAGTTTGACTGCATCTGCATTTTGCCCGAGGACTTCTTCATTTATTTCTTTATTTTGGTGTTTCATTTGACAATAAATAAATAAATATCCTGCCTATTCTGCAATTTTTTTTTCTGCAGGGAGCAAATAAATAGATCTATTTCTCCATAGCAGCAGAAACAAACAGAAAGAATTTACAACAGATTTTATCACCAAACCAATTAGGTGATATCGGTGCTGTCATTCAAAAACCAAAAATTACAGAGATCCCCAGCAAAAATAAACACGAGTGCTATCAGCTCCCTCTGAAGGCTGGCTGAATTTCCGATGATAATACACGACGACCAGTCTCAGCTTTCTCCACCATACACAGAATACACAAAATATTCTGAGTTGGAAGGGACCCACAAGGATCATCGAGTCCAACTCTTAACACTGTCTCCCTGGCGGGAATCGAACCCGGGTCTCCCGGGGACACTAACCACTGTACTAAAGTGGATTTTTTACCATCTCACGAAGCTCTGGAGTGGGTGAACGGCGGTTGCTGAAGGGCTGACACCCACCGCTGACCACCAGCTCTGGGGAGGAGGCTCAAGGCATTGCCCAAGCTCCCTGCTCCTGCCCCACACACCCTCGCTGGCCACCCGTGAGGTGCTCTGGATCCTTCACGGACCCTCCACTCAGATAAATCTCAAACCAAAAATAAAATTAAAAAAATTAAATACTCCAGCAGGTTTGCCAGCGCGCAGAAGACGAGGACGAACACCGAGAAGTCTTAGCACTCCATAAATCATGTCTGATAAGAGGTACGTATTAGTGGAAGTTTTACTGCATTCTTTGGCAGCGGGAACGGAAAAAAAGGAAAGGGAGAAAGCGTCTTTAAAATGAGGTGCGACTCTGATGAGGACAGCGAGCTCTGCAGAGCTCCGCAAGGGTTTTGGGGGAAGCATCCTCACCCTCCTCCCGCCCACGGCGCCCCGAGGAAACCCCGGCAGGGAAGGGTGGCTCTGCCTGCGGCTCTGCCTTTCGGCAAAGTGCCCCCCGTGCCCGGGAGGCTCCCCTGTCCCTTGTGGCACCCCCAGAGTCCCGGACAGGCCGGGGAGGAAGGGGCGCGGGGCAGCAGCCGGCATGCAGATGGCCAGGCCCGGGGCTGCGGCCGCCTAATCCCCCCTCGACCCCGTCCCCGCCGGCGGTGGGGAGCAGTAATCCGCCCCTCCCGCCCTCTGTGCCAGGGTTAACGCTTTCCTGCCCCGGAGCAGCTCAGCCTTCTCATTTGGCTTCTGCTCCGGCTAAAGCAAAAGACACGGGGAAAAACATTGCTGCCATGGCTGGGAGAGGAGGGAGGAAAAAAAAGGAGAGAAACCCCGACTGGTGAAATTTGCTAGGAAGCAAAAGGGAAAACCCCTCAGATGTGATTAAAACCAGCCATTTCTAGGCCGTATTTTCCGCCCCAGCCCGGTGACTGTGACTTCCCGGGCATCGGGCATCCCAGCGGACGCTGAGTTCAGCCGCTCTCTTGGCCGGGACAACGCCAGGACAAGGCTGGCAGAACCTGATCACACCTTGCACTGCCCAAAGGCCTTGGCATTGCCATGCCAGAAATCCGAACTGCAGCAGAGACAACCAACCAGTGCCCCTCTGCAACGCTTCCTTAGGCTGCCTGGGAATTGTCAGCTGCATACTTCCAGCCTCTCAGTCTCTGATCCCTGCATCTGGATGTGACGCTGTGCAGAATTGCAAGAAGGACAAAGTCATTTTCAGCTCAGGAGCAGTCTCTACCCCAAACTCACTTGGCTGTTCAGTAGGCTGCTCCATCATATAATGGCACCTCCCGTGTTATTGTAACTGTGCAGCACAGAGACGTTCTCTGGCAGCGTTCCTATTTTCATTTTCTGGGGATCTCCATTTCTTCTCTTAAAAGCAGTTTTTAGTTACAATAAAAAAAGTCTTAATTCCCTCTTTTAGTACACTGCATATGCTCATTGATAATGGTAACTGGGTTATGAAACATTGAAACCATAAAAAGAGAAAAGGCGGGAAAAGAGATTTAGAGAGAGATTGCAAAGATTTTAAAATAACAACAGCCATGGTAAAACGAGAAATTTTCTTTTCTGTCTGGAGAACCAGAAAGACTGTGATTAATGCTCGAGCTCCCCTGGTCAGGTTACCCACCTCAGCGATTACATGAAGAGCTGAGCAATGCAGCTTGAGTTCAGAAGGGGAGCTGAAGCATAGCAGAGGCTCTTTGCTGCATTAAGACAGCCCAAGTCAACAGCAGGTCTGGCTGTAAGGGAGGCAGCAGTCTTGGAGAATGTGACCTACATAGAGGCTTCAGCCTCCCAAGCAGCAGTGAGGGGAATCAGCAGCTTATACAGCCACAGACGTTTCCTAAAATACTTACAATTGCGATACTTGCCGGCTGCTCTGTCCCCTCCCTTTGTGTCTAAGTCCTGGCACCCAGAGGGAGCAGACAGAAAAACAGATCAAGCATTTCTACAAGGTTTTATTGAGGCATGACTTATGAATGAGCAGTTTTCCAGAAAGATGCAAAGGAACAAAAGGTAGATTAATCTATACATTTATTCAAATCCCATGTTCTGATCCCAAGTCAGTCACAAAGTGGTGTTTCCTTCCCAAAGCCAGCAATTTTTCCATAAAAATAACCTCACAAATGGAAGGAAGAGGTGCTTTACATTTTATTTTCTCTAGGAAGTAATAATAATTTTTAAAGGGGTGATATACCTCCAGCCCTGTTTTTCCCTTAAAATGACCCCAAGCTGCACAGGAAAAATATTTTCTCTCAGTGCTTGAACAAACCTCAGTGAATTAAGTTTTTGTTGTTAATGGCACGGCTGCTGTTTATCTGCGGAGAATCAAAACAGATGTGGAAAATAACTTGAGGGTTTAGTGGCTCAGCAGCTCGCCCTTCAGCCTCGGGTAGGAAGCCCACCACCTAAACCTGGTCAAGGTTGCAAAGCCTTAAAGCCTTGGAGAAGTGTGTGTTTGCCTGCCATGGCCAAGAGTGCACAGCTGGTTCCCAGTAGGGAGTGGGGGGTGAGAAGTGGGAACCTGGATGGCCTCCAGAGGCAGAGCTGGGTGCTTTGGCACCTCTGTGCCCTCTGCAGGTAAACTTTCACATGGTACAGCTGGCTTTGAGCTGTTTGAGGGGGTTTGAGCTTTGAGGGGTAACTACAATTTTAAAAATCTGTAATTTCTTTGCCATCCCAGAGAAAAATCACGTGATCAACCCAATAACACTGGCTTTTTTGCCATCAGAAAATTCCCCCAGACTGGAAAGATTCAGTATCTGGAGACCATGGAAACAGAGCAGTGGAATGGCCCACACCTGAGATCAGTGTGGCCACCCCCCGCCAGGAGCTGGGCCCCTTGGCCAGGCTGCTGTGGCAAGCGAGACTCTCACTAAGGAATGTGAGAAAAACCTGTATCCCCAGTAAGATGCACATCTCTCATCTGGCCCTGCGGTGGTACAGTACTTGCAAATTTTAGCTGAAGACATGTGTCAGAAAATGTTTGGTTTGTGGCTTTTACATTTGTGTTAAAACTTTTGCAGGAAGAAAAAAAATAACAAAACCCCACTCATCACAATGTTTTCTGACCAATTCTATTAAAACCTTTTAATTGCTTTTTTGACCACAAAAGGAGGAGGAAGCTGCATTTTGGAAGTGTTCTCCTTATTTTGCACGAGCTTTTCATCTCATCCCAATGAATACCCACAGTGCTAACCACAGCCATCTGACAGAGCGTCAGAAGCACGACAAGCCAGCAGGGAGAGAGCCTGAAGAGGAGACCACGGGCAATGTGTGCTAAGGTGAGGTACATGAATTCTTGTCTGAATTTCTACCTCCACCATGACCTACCTTGCTTCACCTTGCCAGGGACCCTCATCCCCCTAAACCAAACTCAAGTGCTTAGAAGGAAGCACCTAGGTGGTGGAGAAAGGTGGCCCGGCAGATCTATTAGCTCTTCATTTCAGCAGTCCTGTTCCCTACAGGAGATCTAATTGATGTACCAAATGCTAATTGATGTACCAAATGCCAACCAGTGGAAAGCTGTCTGCAGCCACACCCCAGGCTGGGGAGACACAAGGCTCTCCAGTAGCTCCAACAGCTTATTTATATTTCTCACGACACACACCTTTGAATGGGATGATTCACCCATCTCCCTCTCTCTTTTTGTGGCTCTTTGCCAATGAACAGGTAACATAGCTCTTGATTTTCTTCATGGGACAGCCAACAGGTACTGATGGTTTAATTCCACTGTTCTTTCATCCTTATATAACAAGGCTTATACTAAAAATCCCTCGAATATCACAGAGGGTTGGTTCCAGAAAGATGGCGCAAGAAGTGAAATCTGCAAAATAAATATACTGTAAATGTGGTAAAGACATGGGAAAAGAAACACCTGTATTGAACTTGCGAATGGTGAACTATGAAGTAGAGAGGGATTACTGTACTTTCCTGAAAGAAATGGTACGTTTTAGACAAACATCCAAAATGTAGAAAATGGAGGGTGGCACTTCCATGCGGTACCTCTGTGGCAGATAAGTAGTTTTCACTGGATTCAGCATTGCTAGGCTTTCACATGGCTGAGACAAGGAGATGTACACTTTCCAATGAGGGACCAATTCTACTGCATGCCTGGGGAGGCAAGGGCAGCAAAGACACATTATGCCCCATCTGATACAGGCTGCACTGATGGTCTCGTGAAAATGACTAAAGTCTCTGTAGATCGAGTAATTTTCATCAGAATATACAAGTTGGCATTAAAAAAAAAAAGGTGGGTTAAATTTTGCTGCAACATTGCAAGAACAGCACATGCAGCTGATACGTGTATTTACAAGGGGCCGTCTCTGTGCCTATGGAAGAACTGCTGACTTACAAAATCACGTTGCCTTTGCAATGTCTTGCACAGACCTCCTTCTCTCCCCTCCCTGGAGAAATCAGGATGTGAAGAAGCAAAGCTTTCTTCCTTCTTGATGTTTCCTAACTAGGCCAGATGATTTTGGAAGATGGCCAAAAGTTAATTTAATATTCACCACTGACCTGTTTTATTCCTCTGAGGTTTCAGTAAAAAGTTGGGTGAAAGCCTTTTCCTATGTTTGTCTGTTAGTGCGCCACTGTTGATGCCAATCCCTGAAACACAGTCTGCAGTGCACACATAAATCATTTATTCAGAGCTACTGCTACTGGCTCCATCAACACATTCCTGCAGAAACTTGCTAGCTGCTGCTCAGGTAATATTCTCTGGCAATCTCAGCAGCATTAGGAGAGAAAAAAAAAAAAAGCTTCCTTTTTATTTTAATGCCTTTCTTCACATCTCTTCAGAGTCATGAAAGAGATTTGGAAAACAGGTAAGAAATACCTAACTCCCAGCTCTCCTCCAGCTGACTGCATATCACCGTGCTGCTTAAAGGGGAGATTATGCAGTTGTGTAATCTGCAATGCAAAGCTGAATCCCTCCTGCTAACCATCAATACCTGTCTGCAGTACAAAGGTGCTGGTCTGGCTACTGGAAGTAAGAGAGGATAAGGAGAGGAAGCTGCAGAGGCAGAAGAAACTATTCTTTTCTATAATAGCACATGAACATCCAAGACAAAGTGCAGTAACGAGTGCAAATAAATTTGAAGCAGGTGAAAATGGTGATTTTTTACTTGCAGGCGGAAGGCATTGTGATTTGGTGTTGCTAATCATACTGACCACACCTGCCCCTACAGACGTAATTGTTAAACTGACTGAGGAGTTTACAAATATTATACTCATCTGCACCTGTGTTCACATGCAGGATCACTGAGTACCTATGCAGCGCGTTCTGCTGGACAGACATACAGACATATACAAACTGATGGCAGTAAGTCCACAAAACCCCTACTGACTTTGGAAATTGCCCTAAATATCAAGCATAGGTTATATGTCACTAATCCTTTTGGCTTCCATTTTTACAATACTTGTGAGTGTTGAGCTTGTCCTCAGACTTGGCTGTGGAGGAGAATATACTGTATGTTTGTGCTTGCTTTTATGTGCTCAGATACCTAATTTAAGTTATTGGTTGTGACAGGGACATTGAATTTAAACTGATGACTCTGGATTCAGTCCTCCTTCGTGGAGGTACAAACTGCTGTTCTGTAAATGCTGATGTCCCAACCAGTAGTGGTCATGAAAGAATTTGATGATATATATCACTAAATGACTACTGGTCTTTTTCTTCAAGTCAAGTTGCCTAGGAAGAACATACTCTTTTAATTTTAATTGGAACAAAAAAATGCTCAAGTTCCTAAACTAAAATACTGTGTTTCCAGTGAGTGCCAGTACCTATGTTAAATGGCTGTGCTGCTAATCCTACCTTGATGGCTTTTTAGACATGACAGTTTTAGGCAGTGGATCATGCTGGATAAAAGCTGCTGCAGTGGGTGACGTGACATACATAATTTGATGCTTGTAAAGCTGTATCAGAGGCAGATTTTCAAATGCATGCTCAAGGGTCCTGACAGATGCTTTGCACACCTATGGATAAATTCTGCTCAAAGGACAGATATTCAGCTACTCAAGATTTCAGTGACTCTTAGGTGACACATTACAGCACCTGTGGAAACACATAAGAGGTTGATGCACCTCTATGGGACTAAACCCTGTTGTAAAACTTCTGATGGGGTAAAATTCAGCTCATCTAACACCAGTTGTCTAAAAGTAATGTGCCTACTGTAATCCGATTGTCAACAGAGAGAGACAGGCACCTTCGCAGGGCAACTCCCATGGCTTACCCTGGACACTTCCATCATGGTCGAGTGAATGCCCCACCTGGAAGCATCCACAGCACTGTCTTGAGTCTGGCGCATGTCTGGAGAACCCTAGACTAGACAACTCACTTTCAGGGATCTGTTAGTATTAGACAAGGTAAATTTGAGCCTTGGCAATTATCTAGAGTCTTTTCCTCTTTCTCCTAGTTTCCTGGCAGAGAACCCTGTTAAGTCCTCAGTTGTTCAGGCTTCAGGTAGGGAAGTGTCTGTTCCAACACCACTAACACTATTCCTCCCCATCCTTCCAAATACATTTTGCTCTTCAAAAGATGTATTAAAGCAGAAGCATTCAATACCCAGAAGTAGCCAGGTAGCACCTTTCTGTATGTACGAAAGCTTAAATTCAGGGAGGGGTCTTTCCTCACAACAAATAAATAAACATGCAAGGCAAGTTTTGCAGAATAATTGACACTGAAAACTGATGATCTGGGGTTTTTTCCCTCTTACAATAAAACTGTCCTTGATTCTGCATGCCGAAACCATACTTACCAAGTAGCTTCCTTAAAACCTGCATGAGCTCTGGTCCTTGTGTGAGGGGTCCCAGTGAACATGGCCTCAGCAGCTAACTTGCTGCTGACACAGAGCTCGGGTCTCCTTTGACTTACAACCTCCTTATGCCACTGCGATGCAAACATCCTGCAGTCCAGCATTATTGAGTAACTTGTACAATCTGTCTCCTGTGATTTCCATCAAAAACACTTGGCCTAAAGAATTTTCATAGATCATAAATCCAAGGTTTTATCAGGATTTCTCAAGTGATGGTGAGCAAGATGTTTGCACCTATGGCAACCTGTTGAAAACTTCCATCAGCGAAAGATAGCTTTTGAAAGTAAAAAAGATTTTCTCGTGATTTCAAAATCAATACCATTCCTTTGGAGGTGCACTATAGGCAAGGTTCCACAGAAGAAATCTCTTACAAATGAAGACATTTTGCTTTGTTCCAAATCTTCCATGGAACAAATTAAAAATCTCTTATGTCATAATTGCCTAATGCTTAATTAAGTAAACAATACTGCTTTTCCAAAAAGTCAGCAATCTATGCATTTTAGACCAAAAAAAAAAAATGCAGACATTTCAACAAGTACAAAGCCAAAGCAAGAAATGGCAAACATACAATAGCAGCTAGTGGTTTTATTTCTGTCTGTGGTGGAAACATTTCCTTTCAAATATAAAACCCTGAATTCACTTCTTAAGGTGAATAGTTCAAGTGATAAAGGCATGTCAGATAAGAAAACAGGACAGAGAATCACGCATGCACACATTAACTGCAAATCATCTCATGTACTGTGACTTATTTATGCTGTACATCAATAAAATAACAACTTTCAACCCACTTAGTGTCTTTTTGTATAGGGAGAGAGAATGAGCACACCTAAGTAGGTAAAGAATATTTAGGTTAAATGTACAAATTATTTATATCTTGTAGTTATTTTGGAGGAAGAAGGGCTGGGGGAAGAACGGGAAAGACACAGAATGCACTTCAAATAGCATTTTTTATAATTTCCTGACTAAATATAGCGTGTGTCTCAGGAAAAGATTGTCTTGGGCTTCCCAGTCAGTAGCAGGGAAAATTAACTCATTCTGGGTTTGGCATAAACTGGTAAATCCTTCAAATATGATCCACACCTTAAATTAAAGTCCAAGCTGAGCTGCTGCAACCAGATGTGAAGACAAATGTTGCCATTTCAATGACAATTTGCCTTGAAAAAAATGAGGTTTTCCCTTAAAACGTGCTAACCTCTGAATGTGATGGGATCTCTGTGGGATGGGGAGACAACTCACACCCCCCCCCCCCACGCCTTCAGTCATCAGCCAACTGCAAACAGGAAACCCACATCCATGCTTGCCAAGGAAACTAGCCCTGGATGATCACTCACTCAGTAAGTCCCAATGAAACTGAGCCTCTGAGTTTCAGGAGACTCAGAATGTAGCAGCATGAGGTCCAGGAAAGAAACGAACAATTTCTGAAGCTATAAAGCCCTGCATTTGTGTAAATCCTCAATTTCCCTTTTTTTTTGGTGATATCTGACCTTTGCCTTGCCTGCCTGCACAGTCTGAGTGAATGAAGTTGGCAGCATGGTTCATGGGAAGGATTAAGCAGAAGCACTATTTCAGTATTATGTTCCAACACTTCCCTCAAAAGTAATGCAAATGTGCAAAATGATATGTTTGATTAAGTGACAAAAATTCACAGGAAAATTGAAATAACGACCCCTTTGGAAAAGCAACAAATATTTCACCAAGCAAAAGCACACTTACCTTTACACTTCCAGCACCAGACTTATTTTACAGCCCTCAGAATTGACTCTGTCATTTATATTTTATCAGCTATAGCACACTAGGGTACCATAAACATAATCCAAAAGATGCTGACAGCTCAACTTCTAGAAGGCAAAAAAATCCCACAAAACACCCACCAAACCAAAGCCCTGTTCCAAAGGGAGACACAAAGAAATCATGGGGTCTCCTCCTATCAGTAGGAGAGGCAGGTTCATCCCTCCTGCCAGAGACAGCACCCCTTTCCAAGGATTTAGGGATGGCTTGCTGGAAAGGTCACAGTATGGGGATTGGTGTCTCTCTGCTGAAAAGAGAGACAGGCAGGCTTCTCAACTGCCGCAACCAAGAATACTTATCTCACTTTAATCCCAAATTTATTCCTGGTCCCAGAAATCACTGCTGTTATCCCACATATGTTATTATGAGTTATATACATCAAGCATGCTGAAATGAAAGCCTAAGGCTCCAGACAATGTTCTTTCCAGTGCAGAAGTTTTTCCCATGTTATCCGAAATAATTTGTACATTGGGTTTTCTTTCTTCTCCCTATTAGCTCTCTGCCCATCAGCACCATCCATGTTTGCATTGTCATAACTCCACAGATATACAAACAAATAGCAAAAAAAGGCTGTGAGTATTTATTTATAGTCTTCCTGTTGTTATGGTATTATATTATCTGGTCTGCCTGGCTGGAGTAAAAGGAGGGAAGGAAGGTTGAATGCCTTGGCTAATCCTAAAGTTCCCAAAGTGCTATCAAGCTTTTCCTCTAAATCACCAGTTCAAATGCTAAGTCAGCAGTGACCAACCATCCTTATGACTTGCTCCTGCTGCCTTGCAGAGCTCCTGAAATTAACTCTCACAAAACCTATCTACCTCAGCAGAAATCCTGTTGCCATGTGACTTGCAGCCATAGCCCAGAGGCTGAGCACTGAACTAGCATTTGCTACTGCCTTGCTTCTAGGTAAATCAGTGGCTATCACCTGTGCAGGGCACATGGGCCCTCAGGGACCTTCCTCTTGGACTCTTATGTTACCAAGCGGTGCAGGGCAAGGGCAAGGGCAAGGCAGAGCTGGTATGCTGATGAAAACATTGCTGATGACCTTATGTCCACAGGACTTGCAGTTTGGGGTCAAAACTAGAAGGGGGACCATGGGGAGCACTCTCCTGGACCAACTTCTGCCATCCAGGATATGGGTCAGGGAGGAGCACGGCATCTCCTTGTCCCTGCTGGGCAGTCCAGTCCACCATCTCCTCCTCACCAAGCACGGGACAAGTCTAGGGCCTGCCAGGACATGCAGGCTCACTGCAGTCAAACACACGCCAAACCCAGGCTGTGTGTGTGGCAGGCAAGGGCAGGAAGGTCTTGCCACTGCCGCTGCAACTGTGACTCTGCCATGTCTACAGGAGCAAAGGCAGCTGTTTCCTACCCATCTCCCAGATTTCACATGGAAACACAGTCACATATACATGGATGCCACTGCTATCCAAAATTCAGCCATAAATAGCATGCAGCTTCTGGCAAGTGTGGCACACAGTTTTGCCATAAATAGCAGGGAAAATGGGTCAAACTGTGACTCATGCATGTATGCCCACACAGGGTTTTGTCCATTGAGTTTGGAGCTACTCTAGTAGTATTTTCAGTAGAGTAAACTAGAGATAGTATGTGCCTAAGAGGCTCTACACACAACGATTTCCTTCTGTTTGAAGTGAACTGCTCCAAAAGCCCTATCTTCACTATTCCTTTTGGAAATTATTGCACAGCACAGGAAAATCAGCATGCATTTTCCTTTGAAGAGTTGCTGGTTACTCCTGTGAGTAACCCTCTCCTGCCTTGATCTTTACAAGCTCTACAGGCGCAGACTATTGCATCTCCTCCTCAGCTGTGGCAGTGCTAAGCAAGCCAGGTTTAATTCTTGCACAGCACAACCAGCAGTCTAGCATCCTTCCAGCTCCGTTTCTGTGGCCCTTTACTGAACTGAATTACCTTTATTTTTCTGACAATCAACAGATCAAAACCAATCCTAAACTTCCAAATCAAGTCTCATGGAGACAGGAGTTACCTCCTTCCCTAGGTCTTGAAGTTTGTCCATAATGACTTATGTTTTAAATCTTCTTTGAAGCCAGTCAGTGAAGCACTGCCCACCTTCCCACATGCTTCTTTAGCACAACTGTGTTCCACTTCAAAACATCAAAACCATGTTTCATGTTTTCCCCTAGAGCTTAAACTTGTGTTTTAACAAGTCCAATCTCACTTGGTTATTTTCTGCACATTTTTCCAACCTGGCAAGGCCTGCCTGACTCCCTGTTCAATACTGCTCATGGTTCTCATCGCCTTTTCCAATTCTTTCCAAGACAGTGTCACCTCCAAATTCCCTGGTTGGTGTTTGACAAAGGAGCCTTTCTAATAATAAGAAAGAGGAGAGGAGAGGAGAGGAGAGGAGAGGGGAGGGGAGGAGAG
>WEKX01012956.1:130621-165125 GCA_013390025.1 Pitta sordida
AGGGGAGGGGAGGGGAGGGGAGGGGAGGGGAGAGGAAATACCAGATGGACTAAGCAAGTTGCAGAGCCTGCTCAAAGTGGCAGACTTTGCCATCTGTGTGAGCACCAACCAGATAGAGAATAATATGAACACAAAAGGATTATTTTTTGCCTAGAGAAAGAAATTAAACAAAGATCTCAAAACAAATGGTAATGTCTCGGCTCTTCTCAACAGCAGGCAATATGCATTGATCTTTCAGGGAAATTAAGGCACTGAGATTTAAAGGGATTTGCCCAAGTCAGCATAGGAAAAAAAATTCATGGAGAGATGTCCTAATTTTTGCTCTGTAAAAGCAAGCCCACATTTAATATATGGATGCATATAGTGGTATCAGTGTTCTCAAGAGCATACTGCAGTTTGATGAATTTCAGCTAAATGTTCAGGAAAAATTAGTATCTGTACGACATCAGACATAACGAACCAACAATCAAACTTAGTCCGGTTTCAGAGACAAGATTTCACTTGCAATGTCTCATATCAAGTTATTTCATTTCTCTTTCTAATTGCTCTCTAGTTACACAATCCCCTCTGTGGTATTGAGTTCTTAGCAAGTGCTTAATTAACAAAAATTATGATCTTTCTGCCATCTTAGATTGCTAATGAAATCACTCCATTGACATATTTTCTAAAAATTATCTACTTCTGGTTGGCTGTGTCTTTGAGTAATGAAATCAGTAACTGCGAAGAACGTAAAGCAATGCTAAAGAAGAGGAATGTTTTGAGTTTAATTAGGAAAAAACCCAAACTTCAACATTTCATGTATGAAAGTAAGAGCAAATAATTTAGTTCTGGTTACTGGGGTTTCACTTAAGTTAATCTATCAAAATGAGAACAGCGTATTTCAAAATAATGGGGCCAGTTTAAAAGAAAAAATAAAACCGCTACAAAGAAAGGTGGCCTTCATTCTCTCTGGACAAAATAATCAAGAAGAATGACAGCAAGAGATGATTAATATTCCAGATGGTAGCACAGTCTGTAATTAAAACATGATATGCCAAAAGATTATAGTCAAACAAGAAGCCTGCCCTCATCTACTTCTTAGTATTATTAATTGTACAGTTATTAGGCCAAACAGTGGCTTTTCCTCATTATATTAATTCCTTTATTTGATGTGGAGCTCCTGTCTTAAAGGCCCAGACACCAGAAAATCACTTTATGCCACAAATAGTCCAGCAGAGGCAGATAATGGCCCTGGTGAATGATGGGGACAGAGATGCATGGTCAGGGGAAGAGCGTGAACAGCCCCTCATTCCATTCAAATCACTTTCTTACAGCCACCAAGCCAATGGCCAAACCAGCCAACCAGTTTGGCCAAAAATTCATCTCTTGGCCTTTCTCCCACTACAGGGATTGCTTTTTCATGCAGATAGGGGGCACAGATGCCAAGTATCTGGTGGAGGATCACAGCCCAAGGTCTCATAGGGAGGTTCCTCCTGTGAGGAGCATATGGTCCCAGGTGTCTGGATGCACAGCTAAGGTGCTTGCAGTGCCAAAAGAGCTCCTGTCGGAGGATAGCCTGCACCTCACTCTGCTGGTTATCTGTTGTCGTGCTCTGCTGCAGCACTAAACCGGGTCCCATCTTGCAGTGCTGAAGCAAGGTCTTCCCTGAAAGCACACTGAAGTCCCTCATCCACTGCACAGCAGCATAAAGCTGAACAATTCCACTCCAGCACGGCAAGCCTGACCCTGCACAGATGAACCAGCTGGGACCTGCTCACTAAATGTCCTTCCTGCATCTCCATAGACACATTCTAAAGTTTTCAACAGGAGTCATATGCACAAGATGAAGGATGTGGGGCAGTTTGTCCATGTGGATATCATGCATACTATTTGAATACACATTAAAAACATTTCCCCACTGGAACTTGGCATTTCTTAACTTCAAGCACACGCTGTACTCAATCTGAACAGAGCTAGAAGAGAACGTGAAGAATTGGATGTCTTTAAGAGGTCCAACAGCCTGGCTTTTCAAATCTCACACCACCCTTCATCTGATTATTTGTGGGTCTAATGAAGTAACTGCAGAGTGGTAGCCTGATAACTCTGAATCAAATGTCTACAGTCACCAATCTCCAGGAGTACACACAGCTTGGTTAACACAGTGACTCTGCAGCATGGGGGCCTGTACACGTTTTTCGCATTAAGGAGCAGATGGAAGCTGTAATTCCCTCTAGAGTGGAGAGATGCCTTTCAGCAAACAGTAGCAGATGACATGTTCATTTCTGGAAATGTTTCCCACTTCTATACAACAGATCAATGGGTTGTGGTGAAGAAGGAGCTGAAACAGTCAGACGTGCTCTCGGTCTCTGTACGGGTGTTAGGTGGTGAGTTGGACTAGATGATCCTTGTGGGTCCCTTCCAACTCATAATATTCTGTGATTCTGTGATTCTGTGATATGGTCAGACAAAATACTGCAGAGGGCATGGGGAAACACATCTTGTAACCTGCAAGTTCCTTTTCACCTGGTACTCAGCATGGGGACTCACCACTCTGTGATGCCAAGAAATCTGGTTATGGTGCACAGGCAAAGCTGCTCAGCTTTCAGAAATAGGGACCTCATTAGCACTGACAGCATCATGCTATTTCTCATGAAATATGCCATTTTTCACTAGGTGGGCTTTCCAGGTCATCCAACCTTTCTGTAGAGAAGATAGCACAGCCATTGTGGTCTCTTTGCATGTTTGCCTGTATTTAGAAGGTCTAGAATGCTGGGTTTTTTTAAGTCAGAGGTTTGGCAGTACTGCCTGCAGTAAGGTCAATCAGCCTGTCAGGTGTCTGACTGAGGGAGGTAAGCTGTAAAATACAAAGTCTGGTTACTTCTTTAAAGTGAAAATATCTAGACTTGCTGTCTTTCAGCCCTATTTCAGGCACGCCTGTTTATTCTGCCAGCAAGGCAGGCACCTGGGAAGGCAAGGAGCACAGAGAACTTAGAGCATCCTCTGAGCTTCACAAGGAGACTCGCTCACAAAGAAAATGCTCAGGACTTTTAATTCAGCCTTTGCAATACCATGCCTGCCAAGAGTATTTCCCCACATGTCTTTCCCTTACTCCTAGCAAGGAGAGAGCAAAGGCTGCCCTCTGGAAAATACATGGGTAAAATTTAGAAGAACACGAACTGGCAAAGGGAGACTTAACTGGAAGGCTAAGAAAATACGGAATAATGTGGCATACAGTGGGCTCTATACAGCTGTACATTTTTAAAAGGTGTACAGGTTTCTCTTTCATGATGCTGATTATATATGTTCCCAAACTTCAAGAGGCTCTTTAGAATCCCATCTACTGCATAACTTGGACATTTTCACACTCTTGAGTTTTCTGGAGTGTATTAATTTTAGTGCCTGTGCGTGCCGACTTGCCCATTTCTGAGCTATACAAGATCCCTCTGGCAAATCTGCCACTGCCTCAGCTCTGACCTACATCTTTTCAGTTGCCTAATTTAAAACTTCTCCTGTCTGAAGACTGGCCATCAAAGTGTAGATGCCAATCTATACACATTAGTATTAAGGCACAGAGAAGCTCTCTGCGACAGAGCTGCTGTCTTCAGAGGTGAAAGGCCACCAGCTGTGAGACTTGTCTTCTCCCCTGACTGACAACCCTCAGTGACTAGCCCTCTAATTCATGCTGCACCACAGGAGCTAAATAAACAACCACATTACACAATTACTCCAATAAATGCTTTCTTTCATCCCTTGCTTCTACTACCAGTTTGCTGTTGGAGGCAAAAGACCACCTTGCTGGAGTGGCTTATTTTTTTAATTGCAAAATAACCACCTCACTGACAGGTGGGTTACGGTACATGTTTAAAAATCCATTGAAATGAAGTCAGATAGACTGTAATATAACGCAAATTTGAAAGTCTTTGCTCTTAATTCTGCTGAGCTTTTGCAAAGCTTGGGCATCCTCTGCAGCAAGCAAAAGATCCTCTCCTAGGATGCTGAAGTTTGTGGGGTCTTTTATCCCATTTTTATCCTCAAACATTTAAACTTGGAAATTGAGCTTGCCCAGTGTATTTAAGCACCCAGGAAGTTGCAGCTGAGATCAGGCCAGCCTGGTCAGTGGTGAATGCAAGGAAGGGAACCAGTGATGGCAGACGTGCTATTTAACTACAGCCAGCTATACGCTGTCCATTTAGACAGAGATTTGCCTTGCATGTGTAGGGAGATCTTTTCCACAAATGCATTAAGGGATGATAAGGCCCAACCCTGATTTGCTTAGAGGAATTTCACTTGAAACTGGAAAATTAAATTCTCCTGCCAGTCAAAGGCAAAATAACTCAGTAAGCTGACAACACATTCAAAATTAACTGATTTTACAAGAGATATCTTTTGACAAAGTTGATTTTCCTACCAGTCTGAGTTTTTTAAAACATGCAGCTCGCTATTTATTGAGCAATAATCTAAATCTACTGAATGTTCCTGAAACAATTGAAACATTCAGACACTTGAGGAAAGTGTGATGTGGTACTGATTTATTTAGCATGAAAACAGATTTGTACCAAAGTGGATGTCTACCACTGAAAAGTCAAAAACATCTGCAAATTTGCACTCATTTCTCTTCAGGCACCTTTGTGTGCATTATAGGCACATCTAAAAATGAACTTGTGCATGCATTTTACTTATATTTAATATAGGTGTAGTTTCTCACTGTAGAAGTTTGTTTAGCTGTTTTCTCATATGTGTTGAGATATATGTGCCACCAAGGGTTGACAACTCCCTGTTTCACAACCCAGTCATTTCTACACCTGCCATCCTAAGCTGCAGAGCATGAACCTCTCATTTTGAGGGAAGGCCATCCCCAAAGTTTGGTGGCTGAGCTGTGCAGAGCAGCGTGCCTGAGAGGCATGGGCCAGAGTGGTGCCAGGAGCTGCCGGTGGCAGTCTCAGCACCTCCTGCTCCTGTCACAGACCGCTGTTACCACCCCGAGGGGAGTCAACAAGAAGGAAGAGACAGATGTTTAAAAACTCATGACATATGACCATGGATCTATAGGATTGTCAGTCGTATCTGCAGCATCAGCATGCCCACTCTCCAAAGTACTGCCCTCTGCAATTTGGTGGGTGAACATACAAGGCTTGTCTTTACCTTCTGTTGCAATTTTCTCTTAGTGTTTTTCACTGAGCTTGGTATATACGTAATATATGCCCACGTGGGAACACAGGCAAGTAATTGAAGGGAAAAAGCAACCCCTGGAGCAGACAGAGGTTTAGAAGTCTCTGGTTTTGAAATGCACCACAGCAAGAGCAGGTGCTTCCACTCACACAGACAGGAGATAATTGTAGGATCTGCTCTATCCTACAGGCTCTCTTTTTGATGGCTATGTCCACAAAGTCTTTGACTGTTCTCTGTAGTTAGTGACCGCACACACAAAGAGGCCTTTCATTAGCAATGCTGTATAGGAAGCCAGGGCACAGAGTAAATGACACCTTAATGTTCCCTTTCAAAGCCAGAGTGGTTTGACAATGACGCTTGTTAGCATACCGCTGTATGGTCCTCCTGCCCGCCTTCCTCCAGCATGCAATTAAGCTTACAGATGTCTAAGATTTAGCTTGCCTCCAAAAATGGCGGTATAATTGCTTATACGTAACTTTGGGAAGATCCAAGGGAAGAGCTTTGTTTCAGGAGCATGGCTCCAAATCCATTTTACAGCAAGTGCTGATTAACCCACCACTGCCAAGAGAGGTGATGGACCCAGCACCTCCAGGGACCAAGCCCTGCGGCTGTGCAGTGAGTAGGCAGGAAAACTCAGCAAGAATTCAGGGGTCCCGTTTATTTTTAGGGCAAAGAAATACCTTTTTGTTTCTGGAAAGTCCAGTGGAATTTTTAATGTCCAGCCTTAGGTGTGATGCGGGTTTAAACCTGAGGCACAAGTCAGCTACGGCTATAGATCTCTGTTCCCACCTGCAATAGCAAGACGTGATCTATCTCCCAACAGGGACGGTGTTATTCTCTTCTGTTTAATTGGCTACTGCATCTTGCTAATTCTGTTCCACAGGTTTCTGTGCCTTTGCTCATTAAATGCGAAGCAAAGAGAGAAACAAACAGCAACTGTCACCAAATCCTACTTTTCCCATTAACTATGTGCACTAAACTGAATATCTTACTGACAGTTGATGGTGGAGAAGTTACAGGCATTACAAACGAAAGCAGTAGTAAGTATGAAACTGAGCACTGCCCATTCTTGTAAGCAGGGGCAGTTCTTCCCCATATAACCTGCTTCCCTCTAGAAAGGAATGTCTGTTTTACCCGTATTAGTTAGGACAGAGTTGTGTTTCACTAAGTCAGTCCTGTTTTTATAAAGCACTGTACTTTTCAGAGACTTCATATCAAAATCCATCTTCGGGGGGAGTAGAAGCCATGGACTACATGAAAAACAGAAGGCAAGAATAACAAAAATTACACTTGCTGAGTCATGTGCAAGGCATGTTTATAACAGCAGACCAAATATATCTCAATATTTTCATAATTATTCAATCTGAGTCTCTTCTGATACTTTACAAAATGCTCTTAGTTTTGACAGCTTAGATTATTATGGGGGATTTTATGTACCCATCCTAGTTTGAATGAGTGTCTACAAGTGCTTGAAAACAAAACACAGGGGAAAAAAAAGGAAGAAGTTTATGAGTGCATATTAAATAAACATATTTAAGTGAATACTAATTAAACATGTTTAGAACCATGGGGAAAAAAGGTAGTTATCACTTCTGTCATGGATTTTAAGTTGCATTCTATATAACTGAAATACAGGCTGATGGAAATGTGATATAAATACTTTTATTTTAGTTTTGGTGAAAAACGGTGGAGGGTTGGGGTTTTTTTCAAGCTTGCAAAATTAGCATTCGCAAAGCCAGACAGCCAGGTGTTTTGTCTGTATGAGATAAGTATCTCGTCTTTCTCCCAGCTTTGTTTGACAGATGAGCACCATCCCATCACTTTCAAGGCATATCAGCCAAATTGAGATCTTCCAGCTGCATCCTTTAGAGCAGATCAGTAAAATGGTGCGTGGGAAGTACACATTAGTAAGGTCGTTTCTAAACCATTGTTAGAGATACTTATATTTAGAAAAAGCAAGATACAAATACATGATACAGATCATCCTAAATAAGAGCTGAACTGTAGTTACACGGCCTATTTTCTCTGTCAGCAAAGTCAGCTTAGGAAACTTGCTTTCCTTTTTCTTTCCCCATGTTCTCAGCAACATAAATTAGGTTTTCTGACACCTCAGAAAGGCACTAACCATCCAGATGACTAGCCTGCACTAGGAGTCAAAGTGCCAGAGAGTTAAGGTGGTTATTGGGAATAAACCCACAGAGGATGGAGCAAGTGCTGAGACTGTGCTATGTTTGGCTATGCTTCTGGCAGGTCCTTCCAGGTAAGCCAGTGTCGTGTCTGTCAGGAATTCAGCACTATGTCCAACCTCTGCCATGAGCTTTAGCATGGCTAGCAGAAGCCAGCTGCCACCACTCCTCGCTTCCTCGCAAAAGTTTTAGTGTGGGCAGCTCTGCTCAGAGCTGGGGAAGTAGGTTAGAAATCTGGGAAATCTACTACGTTTCAATAGGCAGCAACAGAAATGCTTCCCACATATATGGGCTCCAAGACCTGTCTAAAAACCACAGGAGACAGTACTATCAGTGTCCAGATGACAGAATTCTGGATGATTTAAGTCCACGAGAGACTGGCTTTTGATTTCACTAGTAGCAGGTTTAACCAGGCTTCTGTCTTGACATAAAAAAATCCAATTTTATTCCTTATAACTGTCCAACTGTCTGTGCAACATTCGTCCTGTTGAAGATATCCTGGCACCTCAGTCAGGAGAAACCATTATGCTCTGCTTGTGTTGTCATTTGTACAGGCTCAACACTTCTCCCTAGGATGTCCCATTCCTCTGTCTCACCCTTCAGCACTGTCAGGATGTTCCTCAGACCCCTTTTTGCATCTTATTGTTGCCCTGAACTTGTGTCACATTCCTGTAAAGTGACACATGTATTGCTTTGACAACTTGGCACTGGGCAACTAAAGTCTATTTTTACAATTGCTAAAAATAATTGGTTTTTTTGATGTGAAAATCAGGATTAAGCTGCACTTCTATCCTAGGAATGTGTAGGGCTTCCTGGAGGGAGCTGAAGACTTGCTCTTGCAAGATTATTTTTAGAACATCCGAGACAAGTTTCATAAACATGTACTAAACAGAATTATTTGCAAGTGGAAAGCAGTCCTTTTTAGCACACTTGATCCCTCTTTTTTCATGGGCTAGTGCTCCTTTGCTGTTGGAACTTTCTCCACAAAAAAAATGAAGAGCTGGTTGGAGGCAACAAGTTCTCCATTGCCTCTCCATCTTTTTTCCTCTGCCCTTTGATGGCAAATACACTCCTTTTGCATTTTCCAAAGATATTCCAGGTCTGGGTGTTATGAACTCAGGGATGCTCTTTTGCAGCATGCATACTTGGAGTATTTCCAATAGTCTGCTCCCCTGCAGGAACATGGGAGGCAGCAGAAGTGACCATACTGCTCTACTAATAACCTGGCAAGCAAGGGTAGCTGTGTAGCACAGGACACCTGGCAGATGCATTTGACAGTATGGCAGGATGTTCTTTTCAAGTTATCAGTGACTGTGAGAGGAACCCTGTTTCCTCCTCCTTCCCCACATTTGACTTGCACTAAAATGTCTGAGGAAAGAGCTGAAGCTAGCCAAAAACATTTCTGCAACTCAGGGACTGATGCTCCAAATCTCACTCTTTAGCAAGGGTGAATACACAGCTGTATTATTTGCTCTTTCTTGAGGGGGATACATATTTTTAAATTACGTATTCTCCGGGAAGTAGGAAAAGCAGTAGCAGGTTATGCTAGCCTCCAACTGGATGGTTCCTGTAAAACAGCCAAGAGGCTTGTCTGCAAAATATTTTGGAACTACTACAAGCACCCAGCAGCATGTGCAGCTTAGGAAAGGATTGTTTTCCTAACACGCTTTCCCACAATGGTGGTGTTAGTCCTCAGTGCCTTTATGTGCCCATGGATCGCCTTCAATAACCTTTGCTCCCTCATGCTGCCATTCTCCCCCTGATGCTGCAGGCTCCAACAAGGCATCCTTGAATACCTCAGAACTTGATGATACACAGGATAAAGCACCTTCACACCATTTGCTGGTAATTTCCTACATTATACAAGTTGTTTGCCTGGCCAGCTTGGTGTTTTTCCCTCCAACACCTGCAGTGCAAATTCTCCTGCTGGTTGCAGGGCACTGAATCACACATTTCTTAACAGTGATTTCTGCTTTTGCAACAGGGCCCAAACTCGTAGGAAGGATGCTGGTTACAATTACAAAGACAAGCCATGCGGTGTGGAAACTCCCTTCCTATAAAACATGAATGTTTTCCTTCTGTACTGACCTACTAACATTAAGAGTGAAAGTTGAAGCACTTCTCCTAAGCGGAGACCCCACGTCTATATCTGTAAAGAAGTGGTTTTGAAAGTTGGATGTCTTCACATCTATAGTTCCAGATTAAACAGATCATGACTGAAACAGTGGAAAAGACTGGTCGGTAAACACAGGCATAAATAGAGATAGAAAGATGGAAAAAGAGGAACAGAATTTAGAAATGTTCACTAAAAAATTAGTGGCACTGAGAGCACACATAGGAATCAACAAAGCAGAATAGTTTGTTGTAGATATTTTTACTTTTTTTACTGACTTTTATATGAATACAGCACCATGACTAAATTCTGGCCAGTTTTCACATCCCCCTAGGGCCATCGGGAAGACCAGAGCTTTGATGTTGAGCATTTACCCAGCATTTCTGCAAGGCTCTTGCTCAAGATCTGAGATACAAGTCCGAAACTTTTATACAGCTCCAAGGTATGTTACAGAGTCTAGGGACATCATAGCATGTGTTACTCTGCCTGGGCAGAAAAAGCAGTTACATGATTCATGGAACAAGCCACTGAACTCTCAGTCTCCTTTTGTTTATTGATAAGGATCTCAATTACAGCAAGCTGCGCAGCCATACTTTGGTGAGTGTCAATAAAAAGATGTGAAGGAGGGCTGTTCTTAATACCTCCATAATTTGCTTTTGCAATTTTTTGTCCACCTGATTCACAAATAATGCAAGGCTTGTGTTGGGTCTTTTTGGCTTGGTCTTTTCTCATGCATGCCTTTTTTCTTTTTTTTTCCCCATCCAGCTCTCTAAGCTTCTTCTTTTAACACTTCTGCCTCAACTTTTGGCAACACCTGGATCACATATTTAATTTGCTTTTTATCTCAGCAGCTTCTAAGCTTTAAACAACTGACACACTCCATCAAAGAAAGAGAAAAACCAAAACAAGAACCCTATTAACCTCTGTTACCCATATAAACTAATTAACTCTAACCCCTCCCCAATTATCCCTGGAGAGGGGAACTGCTTTTATAAGCTTCCTGCTCTTTTTCACCCTGCTCTTCATGGCTGCTTGCCTTGTTTCTGAGGAGTGAGGCACTGACATGCTCCCATCTGTGGCTGCCCTTGCAGCCCTGAGGGCTCCGAAAACATGAGGCTGCTGTGAAATGCTGAGCCCTCTATCCCTGCTCAGCCACAGTCCTCCTCAGGCTCCCCGGGGGAATGGGGAGAGGCCGCTTTCCACCACAGCTCTTGGTCACACCAGGTTGTTCAGTCCATGGTCAAGGGTGGTGACCCTTAGTCTCTAACCTTGGATTACATTTCAGGTTTTAAATGAGCTTCCCGTCTGCTGATTAAAGCTTGTTTGTTCAAAGCAAAAGGATTAAAAAGAGTAATTATAATCCTGCTAATTTATGTGATTCTTCATGCTAAGCCATGCCCGCATGCATAGACATCTGTGAGTACACGTGCCTGGGATGGTTTTTGTGTGCATTCGGTTTAAACCTATGCCAGCAGTGGCATAACTGGCTGCTGTTAGTCCTCTCAGTGCTGTATATATGTCAACATACACCATCATTCTTCCTTTTTCATTAAGAACTAGCTAAAAGCAGTGAGGTATTTCAGTATGCTGAGCTCTTGCTTCTGAATTGTTATTCAATGGGTAACCTGACATGAAAGGTGAGAGCAGCTGTGGCCATCCTACCCAGATCCACATAGCATTTTTGTCATCTCTTTTATCAAATAGAGTCACAGTTACGCATCTCTAATGCACTGTATACTGGAGAGCATATATTGTGTATGTGGAAGTGAATAATGTGGACTGATTGATTATATGCAGGTGAAGGGGGTCTCAGCAAGGGTCCAATAAAAAGGCAGCAAGTAGGGGACACTGTTCCATGCTTGTAGAAGAGATAGATTATTAATAACGTGCCTGGGGCTGTAACCATCCTGATCAACATCATGTAAAACAAGTGGATCAATTCAGAGCAAAGTGAGAGGGAGGTATAGGGCTCTCTCGAATCACTTGGCCACTCTCTCTCAGTTGTTTTGTGCCAAGGAAGGTGTCAGACCAGTCTTGGAAATTGAGTTCCTCTTTGCAGCTGGATGGGGCTGGCAGCAACAACTCAAGGGATGATTCATAGTTACATAGAGGGGCTTTGGACTCAGTCCTAATTTGATCCAAAAGTTGCTTGAGGGACTTCTTAATGCAACTCATGACCTGGGCCAGGACAGTTGTTTTGGATTAGGATTTAGTGAAGTTTCAGGTGGGCCAGCAACCGGATCAGCATCTGTGGTCCCTCTCCAGTGAGCACTTAGAGCACCCAGATCTGCAGGACATAGGTGAGGAGGGCCCAAATGGCCATGCACAAAGCACGGGATCTGGTCAACCTCATCCTAACAGTGTTAGTCATAAAAATATCCATTTCCCCAAAATATCTAGCTAGTGCACTTTGAGGGGCAAACAAGTATTAAATGGTTTTTTTCTCCTGAAAAATACTACAGACAGACTTCTGGGGATGCTCCACAGAGCCCACAAGGTTTTACTTTTGATTTTGTTGCCTTCTCATTGCCAGTTGAGCAGCAGTACTGCAGAAACCTGCCCTGGCTTCTTCTTTACAGGGATGACTCAGGTTTATTTTATCCTGGGGTGCATGACACTCTAGTATTACCACTTAAGTAACTAAAAAAATAAGTGAATCTAATGTGCAGGCATTATAGAAGTTGTCTGCATTAGAGGGAATCTAGCTTTGATGTGCCACTGTGGCTACAGCAAGTCTCTCCCCACTCCATGTTAGTGAATTTTAACGCTTTTCTTCTAAGGATGCAGAACTGATCCAGACCCAGGTGGTTCACACAGCCCACGTGAGAGTATTCCTTCAAACGACAGCTGCCAGCCAATGCTCATCTTTGTTTTCCTTCTTTCCTATCTGTGTTTCCCTTTTCCTGCCCCTGGCGTCAGCCCTGCGGTGCCCAGCCCATGGTTGACTGGAGGTGCTGTGGGAGGGAGCAGAAGGGTCACTGAATGGTGTTACCATGTAGGATAACCACAACCCTGTAGTGCCTGCTCCCATGGGGCTCAGCACACTGGTGGTGCTGGATGTTCGGCTAAAGCAGTTCCCTCCATCCTCATGGTGGTCTCTCTTGCAGGGCATGGGCTTTCCTAGCTTGTGGCCACAAAACGAGTGTCTCCATCTTTTGCTCCTCTCTCTGACTCCATGTAAGAGTGCAGCAGCAGATTTGAAAGTCTAAAAAAATTTCAGTGCTCCCTCTCCATCCTCCTCTTTGGGAAGCTGCTTTCAATCACTTTATGTACTGAAAACAAACATGAAAGGAAAAACTCTCCTCTGCCTTCAGTTGTCAGAGCAAAAACTAGAATTCCCCGAGCTCTTTTCAGAAGTGCTAATATTCTCCCCTAGGCCTTCATTATATCGCACACAGATCTGCAGTCCTCTGCACACAGGCAGGGAGGGAACAGCCTTAAAAAGTTGGGATGCCATATTTATTTATTTATTTATTAAAAAATAAAAACAAAAATTTGCCAGCACCAGTGAACAGCAGATCAGAGTGCAATAAAAATCGAGAGTGTGGCTCCAGCACTAATCAAACAGGCAATGGGGGTTGCTGTGATGAAGATCCCTGACCCAGGCTCAGAGTGAATACAACCGATGTGTAGCTGGGTCCTCTTCCTCTAGCCTGGCACCTGCAGATCTCAGCGTGACTAAATTATGTTTCTGTAGGTATCCCGTTCTTCCTTTGTTCCCAGCATAGATTTCAAACTTCTTCTGCCTGCTGCAACTGAGAAAACCAGTGTGCTCCCTGCTCCTTGTGCAAGATTCCAAATGCATGCATTTCCTTCCTGTTCTCTCTGCAAGCCATTTTGATTTTGTCAATGGCATGTCTGCTTCCAGACTCAGGAATAAATACTCTTTGTTTGAAATTTGAAACTAAAATAGAGCCTTAAAAATTTAAATTGGCATCCAGTTGTGATTGAGCAAACCCTCCTTTGGTAGTGAGGTACCCAAAACACAGGGTAATTCAACCCAAACACCAACTCAGGACCAGACAATGGGACAAGGAACCAGTGGATGCAATTTCTCACTGTTTCTCATCTCTCGTCACCCTCTTATGAGCCCCTGTATTATTTTTTAGCATATTACAATCATGGGTATTGACTAATTGCAGAACTGCACTGGCAGCACCCTCACTACTGGAATAACTCCAGCACAGAAATGCCATTTATAACACACTGCCAGCAGCCTTCGACATCAGCCCCCTCAATTTCTAGATCACAGTTTACAGCATATAGAGATTTTTTTGTCTCTCTATTCACACTGTCTAAAGAAGAGAAAGAAAAAGGGGGGAAAAGGGTCTAAAACATTCCTGTATTCAGGCCTTAAAAACCCCCACTATGGACTACCATTCTACTCGGGTTTCTGAAACACCCTGAGAAGATATTAACCCTACCATGCCACTGCACGCACACAATGAGTTTGGAAAAGAAGATTCATTTGGATTTCGCTTGCTAGCCCAGAGCATCTTTTGGCTTTCTGCAAAGTTGTGTGTGTTTGATGTTAAATGTTATTGTGAACACTACAGCACTGGGAACAGAGACAGGAATATGTGAATTGCCAGCCTGATTTGAGCCAAACTTTGCAAACAAGATACACCATAAGAGAGATACCTACATTCATATCAAGGCACCTGCATCAGGGCAATAGTTTTTTTCAAGCATAGAGCATCTTTCATCTAAGAGCCTTGGTGGTTACGAATTAGATCAGCTGCTTTAATGTCCTATATAAATGCTAGGATATCAAACTAGAAGCCTATGTTTAGGGTGATCCTTCCACTCCTAAAAGTTGAAAGTATTTTTAGTGTTGTGTCTCTTGAATCAGTTAGTTGTGCCAGTGATGGAAAGCTGCCATCCCAAAGGTCTGAGTCACTTCTCCGCTATCTTGGGCCCAGGATTTGACTGGTTTAGCCTGTACTGCCATCAGTTCTTCTATAATTTCTAACATATTAGAAAGGATTTGAATAGACAAACTACTTTGAAAACTGGTATTTTGTGTACTGCTTACTGCTGAGCATCCAATGAGAAAGCCAAGTTTGTTCACTTGCCTCATTAGAGTAACCCTGAGAAAATCAGTAACAGTCAAGACACAGCCATGCCATTCATAGGAAAGCTGTAGTTCAACTAGAAGTATAACACTACATTCCTCAGGCTGTTCTCCCAGGTCAAAGAACTTTTAACTATCATTACAGCACAGAGTGCATGCCATGCAGCACATGTAATACACCCCCACACCCTTTCTCTTTCCTTTTGCTGGAAACAAAAATCATTCTGAAGCTGAAAGAGTAGCAAACTATATATTGTTTGATCTATGCCCAGGATATTAACCCTCCATTCCAAGAATATGTTCAAGACATGGGGCATCAATGAAATGGCTGTTTTTTTAAAAGACTACTCTTTGGTATGACCATCTACCTAGAGGATTTGCCTCAAATAATTGTAAAGTACTGATTATCATTTTCTTGCTCTTCTGTTAGATCAATTCTGCTTGACAACTGTTTTCAGCTAGTCTCTTCAGAGTTGATTAAGTTTGCTCTTGCAGCTGAGATACAACAGAGGTAAGGCTTACAAGGAGAAGTAATTTCTTTTCTTAAATGAAGGCCGACTCTGGACTGAGGCAAAGTGGATGGTCTCCAAGGGCAAAACTCTGCTTGTAGAAGTGAAACAGACCTAGTCATTCTACTAACCTTGTAGAGCCCTTGCAAGGCATAGTGGCTGCCACTTCAGAAAAGCAATGGGAAAACAAGGAAGGTATTTCCAAAGCAGGGATTGAGAAGCGTCTTCTCCCACTGGTGAAGCTGGTACTTTCATCCCTCCAGAGGTACCAGATCTACAGAGTTCTCCGTTTCAACTTTTCACCCAGCTTTGGCCCTGGTTTTACCATAAGCCTTTACTTTTGAAGCAGCAAGAATCATTTTTGTCTTGCCGCTGAGCAGCTTGAAACAGCAATGTTAATTAGTCCCACAGACCAGATTCAGAAAAAATGGACAAGCTTTCAGGCACCCAAGTGCTTCTTATATGGTTAAGCTATTTCCTGCAAGTAGAACATATTCAAATAACAGAATACCCTTTAAAATGGGCAACAGATCCAATTAACTGACAGGATCTGAAAGGATAGGGTGAGGAAGGGGAGATAAGGTAAAGTAATAAACTGTAAACCTGAAAAAAAGGCTCTGCATAAAATGAGATGGATTTGGGGGGTTTCTCAGTGTGAAAGGAGTGGCACAGCCATCAGGAATGGTTTCTCTAAATGTTGTGACCTGCTTAGTAAAAAAAACCCTACTTGATATCTGTTTGACAGGTACCAGTCGCAAAGTAGGTCTGTCCAGTGGGTTCCCCAGTAGTTGGTATTCAAAATTAGAGGGGTCTACTTCATCAAGGGTGGAAGAAGCTGAAGCTGGATCTGAGTCAGTCGTCTCATAGCTAATACAAACCACTCGATGTGCGATCACATCCCTGCTGTGGGATGTGGGCAGCATTGCTCAGGATCCGCAAAAGGCAGATGTATAAACAGTGATTCAAATGCTGTTTTTGCAAGGTTAGCAGCATAGGGTAAGCTAGGGTGCAGCATGCACAGATAGCCTTACTGAACTGAAAAAATAACTCACCGCACATAGTACACACCTTGCTACCCAGTGGAAAGGTCAAAAGTCAAGATGTGATTGGTACTCTTCAAGGATGCTACAAAGGAAAAGAGGCCCTGCTCTTGATCAAGGTACCACAGGCCCAGCGAGAAGGTTTTATTTCCCTGAGGTTGAGGGTAAGATAACTGTGATGTATCCAGCTGGCAAGGCTGTCAGAGAATTTCCCCAAGGCAGAGTCTGAGCCTACAGACTCCATTGGGCAAGATAAACAGATGTACCAAGCATATACTGAGGTCTCCATGAGTATAATAATCATGCTTTACATCATGTCTAGGAAAAATCCCACTAAGGTTTATTGCATGGATGCAATGACCTAGATACTTGCCAGCAGTTCAGTGGAAGGCAGAACATTATTCTGCTAAAGTTACCAGGAGGATGCCACAGTCCTATGAAATCACCAGGTGCAAGGTATGACGAATGAGCCTGTCTCTTTAACATTAGATATAACCTTCATAGGGCAAGAGAAGAGGAACAGTGAAAAGGGACAGACTCAGGAGAAATATTAAAGAAATAATCTCAGTGTATCTTCCTGTCCTCCTTAAGCCAAAACTTCCTTCAGCATCCTCCTTCTCCTCCCCACTGCTAGCCACCAGCAGGGATTAAATAATCAGTTTTATCAGATGAACATTACTGGCAAGAATATCCGTTTGGAAGTGTACCTTTTCAGCAAGGCTAATTGACTATTTCTAGGATTGAGTGGTTTCTAAAAGCAAGATGTGAATCTGACACTAAAACTGAAACTAGAATAGTTCACCTAGCATGACAGAAGATAGAAAAACAACAGGGTCAGCAACTGTCTTTATGCTTAAAAATTAATGTTTCTGATCGTTCCTTTGCTTTTTACCTTCCATGTACCTGAAAACTCTGCTCAGGGTCCGCTGAAGATACAAGACTATTCATCTGAAAGTTGCAATCCCTTAATTAATTCTAACAGATACCAAGAAAAAGGCCATTCAGCATCCCAAGAGGGCCAACACATTCAGAATTCAGAAAGATTAAACCCAGCAGTGATAGACAGTTCCAATGACTATTTTTAAATGGCAGTTTGCCATGCAAATGATGAAGTGTGGATTTTATTAACTAACTTCTAGTTAATTTACTGTCCAGTGGGATTCAACAGTCAAGAGACTGTGCTTTCCATGTCACTGAAAATAACCGCAACAGCAAAGCCTGTGTAAGTATATTCCCTGTGTCTTTTAACTGTGTGATATAGCATGAGAAGAAAAAAACCCCAACCTACCAACCAACCAACCAAAAAAAAGCAAGCAGATTCTCTGAGTTTTGTCAAACTTTGACATTGTTCCTGAATTCTCCTTAAATCCTGTGGCTTAAATCCTCACTCCCATGGCAGCAAGAGGAAGGATCTTCATGAGCCCCTGGAGCCCAGATTCATTTGGAGTGGAATTCCAGGTTGCTGCCTCATCCTTCCTGCTGTTCTTACTTGCTAAGTCTGCCTCTGTCTTCCCCTTTTACCTTCTGTTCCTCTGAGCTCTTGCTTTTGTGGTTTCTGCTTCTTCCATGTGGGTGATCATTTATGTCAAAGGTGCCAGATTATTATTAGGAATGGTAGACAGTGTCTGTTGGGAAGAGATGAAGAACTAGTAACCTGCAAGCAAGTCCCCAAACACAGTGCAGGACTGAGGAGACAGTTGAACTTTCCGTGTTTTGCAGGAAGAAGTTCAGTCTCAAAGGAAGAAATGCTGCAGTTGTCTAAGTCTCAACCCTGCAGTAAAGAGCAGCTGCCAGGTAATACGACAGTGAAGGGGTCTCTCTTACCAGCCAAAGACAAACCTCCCATTTTTCCTACCAGAAGAACACAAGCATTGGTTCAGCATTTGGAGGACCTGAGATCATAGAATCATAGAATCTCCTGGGTTGGAAGGGACTTAAAAGATCACATACTTCTAACTCCCCTGCCATGGACAGGAACACCTTTCAATGGACCAGGTCAATTAATACTCCATCCAACCTGGCCTTAAACCCTTCCAAGGATGGGGCATTCACAGCCTGTTCCAATGCCTCAACTACACTTTTGGTAAAACATTTTTTTCCTAGTATCTAATCTAAACCTGCTCTCTTTCAGTTTCTAGGTTCAGTTCTGGTTTGGGGGAGATCTTTTCCTAATTCTTCATGGCAAACCACAAGGCACAATTGAAGACTCTTAGTTGTCTGCAGAACAGAACACACAGAAGGCCCTAATCTAGAGAGAAAACAGAACATCTCAAAGTGCTTTGTCAAGTCCAGACATCACATGGAATCACAGAAGCACAGAATATGCCAAGTTGGAAGGGACCCACGAGGATCAAGTCCAAGTCATAGCCCTGCACATTACCATTCCCAAGAGTCACATCATGTGCCTGAGAGTATAATCTAAATGCTTCTTGAACTCTGTCAGGCCTGGTGCTGTGATCACTTTCCTGGGGAGCCTGTTCCAGTGCCCAGCCACTGGAAAGTTGAAGAACTTTGTTCTAATATCCAACCTACACCTCCCCTGACACAACTTCAGGCCATTCCCTTGGGCCCTGTCACTGGTCACCACAGAGAAGAGATCAGTGCCTGCCCCTCCTTTTCCCCTCATGAGGCAGTTGTATATTGCATTGAGGTCTCCCCTCAGTCTCCTCTTCTCCAGGCTGAACAGAGTAAGTGACCTCAGCCTCTCCTCATATAGCTTCCCCTCAAGGCCCTTCACCATTTCTGTTGCTCTCCTTTGGACACTCTCTAAGAGCTTAATATGTATCTTTCTTATATTGTGGTGCCGAAACTGCCACAATACTCAAGGTGAGGCCACACCAGTGCAGTGCAGAGTGGGAAAATCACCTCCCTGAACCAGCTGGTGATGCTTTGCCCGATGACCCTCAGTAGATGGTTGGCCCTCCAGCCTGCCAGGGCACTGCAAACTCATTTTCAACTTGGCATAAACCAGGACTCTTAGGTCCCTTTCCTGGCACTGTATTCCAGCATCGCATTCCCCAGTCTGTATGAATATCCAGAGCTGCCCCATCTCAGAATCTGGCACTTCCCCTTGTTGAACTTCATATGGTTGGTGATTGCCCAGTCCTCTGATTTGTTGAGACCTCTCTGCAGGTCCTCCCTGCCCTCAAGGGAGTCAGCAGCTTCTCTGAGTTTTGTGTCATTTAAGGCAGTTTGACCTCTATTAACTAACCACAGAATAAGTCAATCTTTTCTATCTATCTATCTATCTATCTATCTATCTATCTATCTATCTATTTAGTAAATGTTTTATAAAAAATAAATTTACATAAAATATGTACATGAGAAACATGCTTTTAAAAGATAGTCAGCAACCCCACAATAATAAGCAGATCCAAACATCAAATGTCTAAGTTTTTATTACCATGAGTGAGGAGAAACTTTTTTTAAGAAATGAAAGTCACAAAGGGTGTGCCTATTTCATTTTTTTCCCACCCCAGTTATATACAATGCACAGCATGTGGTGATTATCTGACAGCGAGATTATTCAAGTTCTGTACACCACAATGGTGAGTCTGAAGGATACAAACAGCATGACCTCAATTCATACTTGTTTTACTAATGCCTTATGTCTATTTTTACAGCCTATTTGAAAATTCCTTGGTCTACAATGGTGACATAGTTTTAATTTACAGCAGCCAGATTCCAAGGAATATCACACAGATCACACACACAGAAAATTATGAGTTGGAAGGNCTGCACCTTTGCATGCTCATAACCTCTTCTAAACTGAAAAAAAGCCCAAACAACAAACGTCCCCAAGAAAATAACTAAAACCTCCAAAGGATTATCATCTGCAAAAGGGAGAACTTAAGCAGTATTTGTGGCTACTGTCTTTCCTCATCTCCTAACACATCTAAAAGAGATGTTGTCCCCTCTGGGTTCATCTGCATTATTGTTTTAGCTCATATTAAGCATGTGGTTTGGAAGCAAATCTACCTGTCATTTGCCTGTGGCAGATTTTGGGTTACATCACCGAGTGTGATATATTCTGAACTGTGCTCTATCCAACCTGGCCTTAAACACTTCCAGGGATGGGGTATATTTTCTACCCTAAAATTAATTTCGAAAATGCATCCCAAGAGTGCACACAGTGTTCTCCACCGTGAATGAACATGCAGCTCCGTGGTAACAAACTCCGTGGTAAAATCCCAGCGTGTATGCGGTGATAACATCAGTTCTCAGCACCAGCTGCTCCTCTCCTTTTGCAGTGTGCTTCTTGATAATGTAGTCATGGCATCTGAAACTAGTTTCTAACTTTTTCTGTGTCTTTCTTGTGAAAGGTTGGCTGTGCTACTGCTGGGCAGCAACCCCCTTGCTCCATCTGCAGGTCCAGAGTGCAAAGCCACTGGCATGTGAAAAAACTCAGTGGCCCTTTCCTTCCACCTTCCTTACCTGGAAAATCTGCCTTTCAAATCATAGAATTATAGAATCATAGAGTATGCTGAATTGGAAGGGTTCTATCAGGATCAATGCCAATTCCTGGCCCTGCACAGGACACCATGTGCCTGAGAGTATTGTCCAAATGCTTCTTGAACTCAGATAGGTTTGGTGCTATGATCACTTCCCTGGGGAGCCTGTCCCAGTGCCCAACTACCCTCTGGGTGAGAAACTTGTTCCAAACTAAACCTCCCTTCATGCTGTAATATCATAGACCTTAAATATGACTTAATGGAAAAACAGTCCCCCAGAGTCTCCATCCTTGGAGATATTCAAAAGTCATCTGGACACAGTCTTGGCAACAGGATCTAGGTGTCCTGCTTGAGCAGGGAGGACTGGCTGAGTTCTAGAAGTTTCTTCTAACCTCAACTATTCTGTGATCCTATAACAGCAATTCTTTCTAAGTGTGCCCTGTAATCTCAAACAGAATCAGAAGAACATGTCAACAAGCTCCCCATGGAAAAAGTTTGAGAGTTCCCAGGGCTGGCAGAGCAAGCCACCATAACCCTCACAAAGGGATGCTGCTATTCCTAAGAGAAACACTACAGCTTAAAACTGAGTGGAACATCTCCCAGGTCAGAGAAATGCCATTTCCACAGAGACATGGTGCCCAGGGATCTCTCCTGTAGAAAATCAAGTATTGCAGGCACTGGCAAGAGAGGTGACTGTCTGCCTAGAGCTGGAGAGAAGCCACTACCAGCTCATGCTTCAGCGCCTGTGCTGCTCTGAGGGAGGCCATGAGGGATGGTCGTGGTGATCTTCCCTATCGCTAACGCTGCTGAGAGTATGCACAGCAAGGTATCGAGGGGGAAATACGGATTAATTAGATCACAAAAAAAAAAAAAAAAAGAAAAAAAGAAAAAAAAAGGAATGGTGAGCTATTTGTTCAGGGGTCAGTATTATTGAGGAAGTAAAAACAAACCAGTTTTGCTTATGGCTCAAAAACATATTCAAGGTTTGAGGCTAAATATCTTCTAAATTCATGACAGAATTTTTACAGAGGTCAAATAAATTTTTTAGAGACAAATAGAAAATGCAGGCTTAAACCTTGCAGAAAATCCACGATTTTGACTAGTTACAGTAACAAGTGCTGGGCCGGCAATATCCTCCAGCAAACTCTTTTTGTCAGAGTTGATCATAAAAAGCATTTCAGATGGCCCCTCTGCAACTTTACAAAGCCTTTGACAGAAACTGCCTTTGTGAACTGCATAACCCATAGGATAGCACAGCTGCCTTCCATATAAGTCAGACTCTGAAACATGGACATAACAAGACAGAAAGATTCAAATAGTGAAAATAAAGATTCTTTGAATATATGGACAAGCAGCAGAAATGGTATCTAAGACATGTCATAAATAAAATAAACAGAAATAAATCACATCTTCCCAGATGTACTTTCAGACAATGACGTTTACTGTCAACCATAAAGTTGTGATTGGGTTTATTGGATGCAGTCAAGAACCTTCAGATGGATTTCTAAGTGTATCATGATATAGTCAGGGCCTTCAGAGTGTTTTATTTACTAATTAAACGGATGCTGGTAGGCTGAGTGCTAGTCTGTGGCATTACACAATTACATTAAAAGATCTGGATGATGTAGAACTTTCATCACCCATTTGGGGTTTTAACAGGCTATTTCACTTTCTTTACTAGTATTGGCTTATTACAGGAGGTGCTGTCATTAGCGTTCAGTCAGCCAGAGCTGGATTTGCAGCCGGTTCGGTGCGAGCAAGGGCTGTTATGTATTAATTAGGGAAGTGCTGAGTGTACCATGTGACCCCTTTTCCTCAGCTTGGCAATTAACAGCTTCACAAAAGTGTCTTCTGAGGACCTGAACACAAGTTAATCTTCTGAGGGGAAATGGTAAAAGAAACAATCAGCAAAACATCTCAAATGGGATTCAAGATAATGCTGCCTAAATCTAAAAGGTTTCACATCTATGAGGTGGCTTTTAGGACATTGGCAAACTACCATGTCTTTGTTTCCGGAATAAAAATTCCAGTGGAATACATTGCCCTTCATGTTTGCATCTTTCTTTCTATGTTTTGGAAGGACCCAGCATGTCTGCATGCCGTATTATAGCATGACATCACGCTCCTGCCTATAATTCGGAAGAGAAAACTTGTAATTCCCAGTCAGATACCCACTGCACACACCTTTGCTTCATCAATTGTTTAAAGACCTACCGAGAGCCAACTGTCTGAAGTTTCTCCACAAGAAACTGTTTTCCCACTATGTTTGTGCAATATTTAATGCCTCTGCTACTCTGGTTGCAGTTGGAGACAAGAGGCCTTCAGATGACTGCCAGTGAGTTTGTCTCCTGCACTTAGCATCTCCTGTGCCTGGTACAGACTGCAGGTTTGGGGACTCCAGTTACACTGAGTCTGGTTGGAATCAAACCTACAAACAACTAGATTTCTCCAAATGAGCTCTTCTTTGAAACTGGCTTTTAAAAGTAATTTTCTATCAATGATGAGGGAAGATGGTGAGGATCAGCTCAGGTAAGCATTACAATTTGGAGTCTGTCCAAATTAGATCAAACATTTTGAAGTTTTTATCTTGTTGAAGTCTCTATCAGCTCTTGAAATTTCTGGCAGTTGCTTAATGCCTTCTGGCACTCTCCCTGTCAGCTGCAAGTACACAATATCCTTGGGGGTTTCATGGGAATTGCTTCTTTCTAGTACACTCCCAGCACTACTATGTTTTACCCAAATGAGAAATACTGCGTGATGAACTTCTCCTTTAGTTCCAGCAGGCATCATTGAGCAATGATTAAACACAAAACCAATGCTTAAATCCAAAAGTTATATAATCTAGCTCAAGATTTCTGTAATAGTTTAGTGCACATTAGGTTTGCTTCTGATTTTATAATGGCTGGCCTGATTCCTAGATTTTACAGACACCTGTTAGCAGCCATTAACCACATCTTTGGATTTTAACTTCTAATACAATGGCATTATTCCAAAAAAAATTCTCCAGCAGGTAACACAGATGGGCAATCACCACCTACCAACCAGATCAGTGTGAATACTGTTTGTGATAATGGCTAGAATGAGGATCTGCTGTGTTTATCAGACGTGATATTCTGCCTGACATATCAATTTAGTTAATCTGACACTTGCTAACATTTCCTGCACGGAAGCTGTTTACAGCAGGGATACTCAAATGACAGAAAACTGTGTCCAGATCCAGGTGGCAAGTGAATATTGTAGAATCATAGAATGGTTTGGGTTGGGAGAAACCTTTAAAGGTCACACAGTCCAATCCACTGTCAGGAGAGGGAGTCGCCCAGACATAGTAGAGGTAAAGCAATGTTTCTCAAATTCATGTAGAAAAGTTGCATTTCTTGCTGCTCTCATGGTCTCTGAGGAGTAGCTTCAGACAGCCCCCACAACCCCAGACATGAAAGTTGCATGCGCATGGGCAGAGCTAGAACCAGCAAGCTGCTTCAATTCATTAAGACTCACTTCTCTCCTCTGACATTGGCTGTATGCCCATTTTGCATTGGTAACTGCTAGCTGAGTAGTGAGTCAGAGGAAGAATCATAGACTATTAAGGAGTTGGAATGGACCTTAAAGATCATCTAGTCCCAACCCTTTCCCCCACCCACTCCCACCATGGACAGGGACACCTTCCACAAGAGAATCTTGACTTTTAATTACTCCAGTCACTGTGTGATATTCCTTTCCCTAGAACATCATTAAACTTGAGCCATAAAAAGAATACACAAATAAATTATCAGCCTCTAGGCATAGCTCTCAAGAAAAGGAACAGGAGAAAATCCTGACATTCCTTTCCCCTTTCCTAGCCTCCCTGGAAGCCACCAGCAACATCATACTGAACTCAATGAAAACAACACTCTTTGCATTATCAATTATGACTGTCAGAGTTACAGCAGGTTTCTGTGATGTTCACATGTGTGCCTAAGAAGAGGGACTTCTGCAGATCCATTTGCTCAAGACCAAGACATTGACACTCCATGGTTTCTTATGTGGTCCAGATGTTACTAAAAAACAGATAATGACCAAATAACAAATTATCCAGTTGAGGAGAAGAAAAGCTATGGCTGGGGAACAGCTTCCCTACCAGCACTATATTGTGTCTGGCCAGGAGACTATGTTGTTCTCGGAGCCCCTTGCTGTGACCAGCCTGAAGTTGATGCCACCAGGTCTTCAGCAATTTGTTAGTAGCCTGCATTTCCATAAACCGCAGCAAACATCCTCACAAAGACATCAAATAGGGAAGATCTTGGCTGTTCAAGATTTTTCTTTGGATCTGAGCAATGACTACTGCCACACATGGACTTCTTCAACATCCATACTTCCTCTTCTTTGGGTTCTCTTGTTACCCCTTTCTCCTTAATACATTTCCCTTTCCTTTTGGAGAAATAATCTATTAGCTTAACTTTTAGAGATTTGAGACACCCATAGTTATTGCAAATCAGAATTTTAGATGTTGAGCTGTAATGATCCTTTATAAGAATAAAGCTGAAGTCAGTCTTCCAAGTCTTCTGTCCAGCTCACTACAGCAGTGTTTGTACTAATAAATTAAGTAATGATTCTTATAATCCATTGATGAACTATTCCACAGAGACTCAAAAAGGCATCTAAATGTAGCATTTTAAATCTATATACAGATATTTTTTATGATTACATAATATACATCCTGCAAATTGTAGGGATTTACCAGCCAGTAACCAGCTTAGGTGTCAACAAGTTTGAATACTGAATTCCCTGAGAGGTAATGGTTTTAAGAAGAGGCCTTTTCCTAGGATGAAAAATCTCTGTGGTACTTAGATTTAAATTTTTTGAAGCAATGTACCTGAATACAAAAATCAGCCTGAATTCCCAGCTATCTCAACTCAAGCTACAAAAAATAAGACCATCAGTGCAGTAAAGCAAGGACATGTGCTGGCTGAAGGGCACATTTCCAAGGACATTAGCAGAGCTGATATTCAAATGGAATGATCTTTACTCCCACAGCAACCATAATTTTTCCCTTTTGAAGCAAGGAAGTTATTACCCTGAATGTTCTGCTTACGCAAAGATTCTTCTAAACTCACCCAAGGGCCACCAAAGCCAACAAAAAGATTCTTCTACTGGGTAGTTTGTTTTCCTATGTCTAGAGTTTTTCAAATATGCATTGATTTGTTTATGAAAGACAGCACTCACAGCTTTGTGGGGATAATTTCCAGTCTGCAACCTACAAGAAACAACAAATTAAAAGAAAGCTTCTTCATCACACATCATTCTCTTATTTTAAGCAAAAATTTGTGCATTGTGGTTAAAATACTGTTCATTTGTGGATGGGGATGCCACATTTTTCAAAATACGTAATTTGTGTCAGTAACAACAAATCAATGAAAAAAAATTTAAATGTTCCAGGATGAAGGCATTTCCATCAATGCTCAACAAAATTATTTTGTGTCATTGCTCTTGCTATTTTTCTCTCATCCAGCTGCTAATTTGGGCTTCCCAGCATACCCTCAACAGAGAAAGACAAAATCAGGGTGTAGCTCCTCAGCCACTGGATGTTAAGAGCTCTGCTGAAGTCACTGAAGCTGTGACATTTACACCAGCTAAAAATCTGCCTGCAGGGCTCAAAATGCAGTCAGTTGTTGTCCCTCCTTTCCCTTCACCATGCAAACCTAAACTTATATAACTTGTACATTAACCCACTCAATACTATTGAGAAGAGGAGAGAACAGAAAGGGAGTTTCCTAGATTAAATATTTGCTATCTGAGGCTTGGATAGAAACCCACAAAGCTGTGAGCAATTAAAATGCACCACATGGAAATAATGAAAAACCCCACTGAATAAGCAGGCCAGCAAAGCCCATCTCTAAAGAACATATTATTGTAGGTTTTCTTTTAAAAAATACTTTGGTTCTTGTTTTTTTTTAATAAACATTTTCTTAGTCTCTTGTATTCTGCCTTTTCTCTCCTTTCTATAAATTCCTTCCCTCCCTCTATAGCCCTATATGTTCAATGGGGAGATGACATATTAGCAACCAGGCCAAGTACGAATGAAGAAGTATGCAGGCACACAGATGGATATCATGATGGATAGGATGAATGCCTCATTTTTTTCCCTTGTGGTTCACCTGGTTAGCATTGAAATGCTAATCAGGAGGGGAGGGGAGGGGAAGGGAGAAGGGAAGGGAGAAGGGAAGGGAGAAGGGAAGGGAAGGAAAAAGGGAAGGGAAGGAAAGGAAGAAGGGAGGGAACCCAGGTGTACCTGAGTGACACTTCAGGGGAGACACTACAATCCAATGTAATTCCTATTCTGTCATCAGGGATCAGGACTTTGGGTACACCATCAAAGAAATCCACCCCATGCAGCGGTCATGAGGAGTCCTCACCCCTATACTGAGTTTAGGTGAGTGAGTAGAAGTGATGGCATTTATTCCACCTGCCTTAAAGTCTGGCCCAGGTTCTTTCCATAGTCAAGACAAACAGGCACTTCTCCAGCAGAGTTCATCCCATCTACTTTAGGATGGGCTGGCTCACTCTTCAGAGGCACTGGTCTTTCTCCACTGTCTCTAGAGAACATCTTATGTACTTTTAGACAGCTAAGAAAAATGAAATTATTTCCACCCTGGTGTCAAAACTGGCTCCTTTTATTCTTGCAATTTGACTAATACGACTAATCAGTAGAATGAACTGACTCAGGATAATATTGAAAAAAAGGGATTAATGGCAGTCAAGACAAGATAAAGGAATCCAAGTTCTCTCTGATGTAAAGGAATGAAATTTATGGTTACTATCTCTACTGTCATTAGCAGAACATTATATTTCTATAAAGAAAGCTTTGTATTCCAGTTCACGAGGTATAGAAAATGTGTCAATTGTGCCCAAAATGCCAGCCTAGTAATTTCCAGTCTGGTAGTTTTGACAGTCTTAATGAAAGGGCTCAGCAAAAAACAAGGACTGGAATGCAGAGATAGCTCTATTAGGCAGACTGACAGGCTCTTTGAGAAAGGTTGCATTGGGCCTGCCCTAAATATTCCTAGACGTTCTGTAGTAGTATTTCCTCACTTTCTTAAGCATGAAATTCACTTACATATTCTAAAGAAGAAAAAAGGGGGAGGATGGGGTGGGGGGAAGAAGAAATTGCCATTTTTAGTGTACAAGAATATTTACATAATGAGGGCAAAAAACCTGCATTTTAAAAATGCCCTAAATACATATTTACATGAGAGAATGCAATGATTCCAAAGAGGCTGATAAAATGCATTTTATGTATACCTAACTACATATTTACACAACCAAGACAATAATCCTCATTAAGGGTTGTTTTTTTTTCACATTGCCACATTAGAAAACTGAACAGTTTTAAATTCATACAATTCCACATTAACTCCTAGATACTGTATGTCCTCAGGGCATTGCGGTACTAGCAAGCATACACTGAAGCCTAGAAAATTCCTCATGAGGAAAGGAGAGGTTTCCTCTCTCTCTGGGTTTTGCTCAATTATCAGTCATCTTCCAAGAGATCTCCCAGAACTGCAGTGTCTCTGCTGCAAGCGGAATCCTGCACGAGTCACTGCTGAGCTGCACCAAGGATGGGAATAAAAGCTTTTTAAAAATCATGATTCAGAACAATATTTCTGAATGAATTGTGCCTACGGAGGCACATGTCTGCTCAGCATGGTCATTTCTGAGGCAGGGAATCCCCTTTTTTCTTCTAGCAGGAAAACCCAGTCTCCTCAGAGGATACAGCAAACAGAGAGCATGAAGGAATGTAGCGCTCTGGGTGTGACAAGGCAGGGAGACACATGGATACAGAGATCAAGAAAGGATCTCTGCTGTCACCATCAACAACCTCTCCTAAACAATTTTATGTAGTGAATAGATGAACATGAAAATTAAGATTGTGCTTCCTCCTCCATAACATGTGATTTTTCCTCATCAGCAAATCTCATCTCATTAGTAAGTGGAAGAGTATTTTTACATTTTCCCCCTTCTCCCCATCTCAATTTCAGTGACATAGGTATCAATGAGTTTCAGGAAAACAGAGACATTAGATTTTGTTTTCTGGTTATTCACCATCTGTGATCAACAAAACCTCAGCATATTTGTGGGCACAACACTTTTTTTTTTTTTAAATTGACTAAAATAATGAATTATGAAGCATTTTAAAAATTAATGCATGCTCTACTTTAAGCAGCTGTCAAATTCATCTGCTCCTCCTCCTCACAGGAAAACATCTTGTCCTCCAAATATTAAAACCCTCAAATACTGAGCTCTTTCTCATACAGAAAGACAGACATCTATCATCATTAAAAGCTGTCTTTCACTTCTTTTATGCATTACTTTACTTCCTCACAACTCCCAGTCCTGTCCCATCGGCAGAAGACATGAACTCCCTTCAGCACCGCACCCAGCAGTGCACCTGGCATCTGGTACGTCTGCTCCATCCTTCTTCTACCTGCTCTCAAAGGGGAAAACTGTGTAATGCAGTGAAGTGGTTTTGTAGGGTTTTGTTTCAGGGGATTATTCACATTATTCAGATTGTCAGTGTCTACACAAAGACAGACCTCCCCAGGAAGCCCTTACATTAGACTGGACATGGACAGAGCTTGGACAGGCAGGTGGAAGAGTCACTGGTACGTGGGAACCAGCCCAGACAACTAGTTGTGACACTGCTCTTGGGAACAGACAACAACCTTGTATTGGTCACATCTGTGATATTTTTACAGCACTTTTCTTTGCTGTTTCAACTTCCTTAAGCATCTACTTTGCCTTACCTGACTTTTGCTGCTGCTGCTCTGAGACTTTGTGCTCTTGCCTCAACAGTGAACTTCTAGAAGAAAACTTCCTTCTCTGACATGTGACCATCTACTTTTTCCCACATCCTGCTAATATACCAGGTCCAGCTCAGCAAGTCCCATCTCCACTGATATCAGCTGTAATCAGCTAGGAATCCAGGAGCAAAAAAAGCTCAGACATGGGAGGAGCAATCCTTTCAAGGGTATTGGCTCTTCAGCAAGTGCAGAAGTGTTCTCTGCACTGACAGAGAACAAAAGAATGCTGGGGACACAAAGCAAATTCACATCCCCTTTTCTGAAAACAGTACCACACTATAATAAGTAGCATCACAGGCCATTGGACCATGGGAAGAAGAACACTGCTGAAAGCTTTTAACTCCTTAAAAGAAATATGGAAAAACAGGGAGTCTGACTCTCAGCATAATCTATGCTGTCTGGTAGGCAAACATTTTCATAAACAGTTATGGTAATTTCTTACTCAAATTAAGCAAGCAGTAACATTTGCACACAAAAACTCACGCATGTACATAGACCACCTGATGAAAGCTCCAAGCTGTGGTGATCCCTTACCTTTGCTTGCAAACATGAATGCGCCTGCACACTCCTCTAACATATATTTCTCTCTGCCACTGACCCACTGGCCTCAGCACAACCAATGCTCAGACATCAGAATGGAGACAGCACAGAAGGATCATCAAGGGAAGAGACTGACCAAGGAGAAATTTAAGCAGCCAACGTAAGTGGTCTGCGAAAATGGTTGTGCCTTCAATAGCATAAGTTCCTTGGGTCATAAAGCTGACACTGGAGCTGAGCACTTGCATTCCAACCCGACACATTTATTGGAGAAGTAGAAAGCTAATGTTGGCCTATTAACAATTGCTGTCCGCTGTAAATCACTGCAAGACCTCCCTTGAAGCATATTGCCTCCCATTTATCTCACTGGCATCAAGAAACCCTTTGCCCTCTTCAAATCACTGTTTGGCTATTAAATAAAAACATTGCCTTTTGAGGGGAGGACTGGTTCACAAAAGCCAGAGCAGAAAACGGACCAATCCAATGTGAGGTTCCAAACATCATTGGAGAATATACATGACTTGATCCCAACTTGCAGTGAGTTTGTTGCAAAGATTTGACTTAATTTTATTTCCCTTTCTGGACAAAAAATCTGTTCTTGTAAGGATCGTCACTGCTCTGGGAAAGAAACCACTACAGAAACCAGCATCTCTTCAGGATATGACACATGTACTGATTTGCTACTCTTTGAAATGAATAGAGATTAACAGTTTTGCATCAGTTTCCTGTGAATTTCTTGGATACAATTTTTCCTGCAGAGATAATATAGGACTAGAACGGCAGAGTTTAATGTTATAATTATAATTTTTTATAAATCTAGCTTATGCTGAAAAAATGTAACCTTTTTTTTAACTAAAAAGCATTCTTTAGAACTATTTTACTATTCAGGGGAATACAAACTGATAAATAATTGTAATGGGAAACAGAAAGGAAAGTGTGGAGCTGAGATATTTCTATGTGCCTTCTCATCATCTGGACTGTGAAGACTTGGTCAGATACATTCCCTGATAAATTCACTCTTTCTCTGGTCAGTGTTCTCTTCTACTGACACGGAGCAACCATGTCCCTTCCATATGAGAGAAGACAAAGCCCTACAGCTCATAGGAGAATGAGAAGAAGCCAAGAGCTGTGGTGTATGTGTATGGTCTGAGGACCTGGAGTCAGGTGTGCACTTAAGCATATGTCTGAGCCAAGGTCCTGGGGCAGGACAGAGAGAGATTGAGCAGCCTCCTGAGAGCAGCCTGGGTGCCAGGGTGGGTTTGGGTACACACAGATGCTGTCTTGATTTACTCACAGACTTCAAACATAAACTAGATATCTCTATATTCTGTTATGAATGTTAACCATGAACTAGAAAGGTTCTGAAAGCCAGTAAAGATAGCAGTGTGAAATCCAGGAGGGCCAAGCCACTAAAGAAATGTGAAGTTGCAGAAAAAGTTAATAAATTTTGAGGGAATGTTTCAGACATACTCTGTTTCCAAGGGACCCAGAGATCCCTCTGTGTGTAGCTCATGGGTCTGGCCAAAGGGGGCTTGGACAGACTTCAAGGGAAACCTGCAGCTATCTCTGTCTCTGCTGCCAGAAATTTAATGGTACTGAGCAGCAGAACACTGCTGTCGATTGACAGAGGGATGGAAAAACAGATCAGATGCGTGCCTGCCTCCTAGAAAAGGCCCTGCAGTTCAGGAGAGCCTCCCATCATTTTGATAAATAAATCTTTCTTTCCAAAACCAGTTTTAAATCTCTTTTATCCAAGGTGAACAAGCAGTGACCTGGGCTCCCTGACCATGTCATGCCATGGTGCTACAGAGTTCACTGTGAAATCCAGACCTTCTCAGAGAACTAGTTTAAAAATAAACAAAGAAGAATGCTCTTCCTACACCTTGAAATGATTTAGGAAACTGAGAACTTAAAAGGAGGAAATTTATATAGTTGTGTTCTGCTATGTCAGCAATATTGGCCTCATGAAGTGCGTTTTTATTTCAATGGACCAAGTATGTTAAGTTTGAAACCTACTGTGATGGTTGCCTGTGCCATCATTGATCATAGGAGGCCCTGTTTGCCTGATACTTTTCCCAATGTAGCAGTTTCCAATTTCTCTCACATCAGGAAAACATCATGTTGCACTGCCAGGGAGGTACTTGAAGAAAAGGAAGAAGAAATGAAGTGACCTTGTTATAGCTGGGCAGAGCCAGGGCAGACCTGTATTTCCCTGCTCACACCTAAGGTCCTGGTTACTCATCTTATGGACACTCTTTGATGCTGTGCACACTTGGCCTTGTTTTTTAAGACTAAAACTTGCATGTGCCAATGGATCTATATATCTGAAAAATTAATTACAAAGTTTAGGAGCACATGGAAACAGCACGGATCTTCAGAAACAATATCAACAAGAAAAGAAAAAAAAATCAAACACTTAATTTTAGCATATGAAATCAAAATATGAGCAGGAGCCTGTGCTTCTGATAAACTAAACAGGGGGAAAGGCAATGATTAAAAAAAAGGAAAGTTATAAATAGTTTTTGTATTATTCATGCAATACAGCTGAATAAAAAGTTTTTTTAAAAAGGTCTTTCAAGTTACTTACAACAGGCACAGCTAAAAGCTTTATTTTTACCTTTCTGGTTTTAGATAAAAGTGGTTTTACTGATCAGAACAATTATGCTTATAACGGGGCATAAAAGGAATTGGTTACTTACAGATACACAAACCAGCAATGCTGAAGGTACAGTCGCTAGGCACCATTCTGCTACTGAAATTGGTTTCATCTGTGCATTTTATTTCCCTGCAAAATGTATATATTTTTTTCTTTTTCTTTTTTAAATTAGAAGCTTTCCATTGCCCTATCCAGTTAATACTTACTTTTTACAAGGAGGAAAGCTTTCTCTTTGGGATGGGGGGTGGAGGGGAAGGAAAAAATAGGCACTACAAAAATATAATAGAGGCTACAATTTACAGCTAATCCCCCCCCTCCCGAAAACCTAACATAAAACCTTTGGTTAAACACTGACTTTACTGTTGCTACCAATGAGAAATGCTGTTGCATGCAATGATTTGTGCTATGTTTATCTCATGCTCTGTGCTATGTCAAAACTCCACCAATGTCAGTTGTTGCCAGAAACAGGGAAGCAGATCACACGCATTATTCACTGTCAGAGATCTTATATCCCTAGAAAATTTTATTCCACTGGTATGATATTAGAAAATTCTTACACTCTGTCTATCCACAAGGACTGCATTTTAATTATCCCTTAGAAGTCTGGCTGAAAGTTGGGTGTCTCAGTAGTTTTGCTTTCTTTTTTAACATTGCCTTATTGCTTAAGGCTGTACAGATCCCTTTGGGATACCTGAAAGCAACTAAAGAATGGAAACATCTTTTGGAAAAAGGAAAACAAATCAAGATTTGGTTTCAGGAAGGCTTAACAGAGTGAATTCTTATTCATAGTCTTCACATTCTTGCTGAGGCTTCAGTTTATTTAATTTCCAACATTTTTCTGTTGCTCTTTGATTAGTAAAACTCAGTCTAGGTTTCTAGGGCGCTGTTGAAGCACATGTTCTTTCAGTATCCCTGCTCAGCAGTGTTACAGCATGTGGAGAAGAAACGATGAATGAATACAATAGAAGGAAGAGGAGGGCAGTACAGAGACACCAAGTCTTCCCTGGCATATAAAGGGAAGTGATCTCTCACAATGAGATTGTCAAAGAACTGATCACACAGGTTTATTCTGACTTCTATGTCAAATAGAGTCTTGATTGCTGCTCAAGTGGCATGAATGTAGCAGAAGCAATGAGCAGGTAGTGACAAGGTAGGACCACCTGCCCTGGAGTCACCTTTGACTTGGCTTTCACAGAGTGTGAGCTGCAGGAGCACTTTGTCCTTTTATACCAAATTGGTTCCCAAAATGAAAACATGACTATCCAATAGGTCTAAATAATTCACAGATTTGAGCAATTCTGGACTGTAAGGAACCCTGAGGAGAACAGCAAGCAATGTGTGGCAACCAGGATCAGAGTTAGCCATGGTAACCACAGAGGCATGTCAAAGATCTAAGCTCCTTCAGCTGGTGAGACTACATATAACCTTCATTTTGAAAAAAATATATTCCTATTCCCCACTGTTGTAAAGGAAATACATATTCATAAATGAGGCAAAGAACAGGTGTCTGCTCCACCTGTAGGAAGCCTTCAAGAAAGTGTTTCACCAGGTGTAAGCTGTCCCTCTTTCATCTTAACTTCAACCATGGTTAAGGAGTGGGGACAGAAAAGGAGCTGGGGCATAAGGGCACTGTGTGAAGTACAAGGACAGTCCCCAGTGCCTCAATTAATACATGACTTGTCACAGTAATTTAAGTGTGGCTTCTCCAGCTCAGCTTACAACATTCAGGCATGACAACAAGGGGGCAATGTGCACTACCACAGACAATGCTGTAACACCAAAAACCAAAAAGACTTTCAACTTCTGCACTGTGATTTTTGTCATTTGTATTAACACTACATTTACTTCAAAATTAATTTGGCAACGAACAGCCCAGGTAATGCTGGCTTTGATGTGTTACAGCTTCTTAGAGAAGACAGAAGAAACAATACTGTGCCATGCACAAATGGAGATCCC
>WEKX01012956.1:167307-185842 GCA_013390025.1 Pitta sordida
AAATCACAGAATCACAGAATATTCTCCATCAGTCATCTAAAGTAACAGACTATAATTAGTTAATAATATGATGAATTAGATTATCATAAGCTTACACTAGAAAATTACCTAAACACAACCACAAAATACAGATGGCTAGGGAAATGCTGAGGTACAGGCAAGTCAGGCTTCTCAGATGAAATCCTCTCCCCATTCAGCAGCTTCCCACCAGCTTCAAGGCCCTGATTTCTCTCCTGGCCTCTCTACCAGGTCTTCCTCTCAACTCACTGTTGGAGATCACAAAAATTTTCAACATCTTAATTTCTGCCAAAAAGAGAAACAAATCACCAAATTCAGGATACTGTTGGGCGTGTTATGTCTTTGGTTNTTTGTTCTTACTACAGTTTCCTGAGGAGGTGAGATAATCTACAATTTATCATCTTTGAAGAAGACTTCAGGCTGATGGGCAGTTAAGTGAAACTGAAGAGGTGTCACTTGAATATGTCTGCTCTGGATTTGGTCTGCTGTGCTGTCACAACACAAGACAAGGAAAGCCAAGAACATATCTTCTCTGACCAAAGGGTCCTTGTAGGTTTCATTACCTAGTATCATTCAGGTTTGCATCTTCAAGTTTTCCCACAGAATTTTCAGCTCCCCAGAGAACCATGTCTTTTCAAATCTCTCCCTTTTCATGTTGATTATCGCTCCCTTGTAGTGGTTTTGAAGGCATTCAAATCCAGATACTTAGCATGGTGGTTTGAAAGGTTACTTTTCTGTTCGACTAATCATTCTTGATCCACTACCTTCCCAGCACTGTCCAACATAATAGTGGTAACATTTACCAAAAGTGAGAAAACAGATCACAAAATAAATATGTCCAAATTCATTTGACCTAACATTGGACATTTACCTCCTAGGCTGAGATGAGAAGCACAGTCACACTGTTCCCTTCTGCAGCTGGATGTGAGGCACCTTCAGAAAGCAGCTGATGTCTTATGCTAAGGGTGACTGCACTGTTCATTTGGGACCTTGTGTCAGGTGGGATGTATAGAGGTCTTGGTGCATACATCTCTTAGTCTAGCAGTACTTTTTCAAGCTCAGGGGACTGGGAAATCCTGGAAGGTGAAATTGCAACTCTGCACCCACCTAACTTGGATGTCCATAGTGCAAAAAGGCTACAATAAATCTCTGACTTTTTTGTCCCTTGATTTTTTTCTTCTTGGCTATGGTCTACATTTCTTGGAAAATTCCTCCATCTCTCTGTTGGCAGATCAGTTCTACACTTGTAACACGCGTGCAGCTTTAACAGAAGAGTAACTTAATTTTCTTCACAAAGCAGTAACATGACATACAACAAACATTTCTGACTTTTCTAAGCAGTAAAAACTCTGTTATTCAACCTGCTTAATAGGTTAAAAGGTGATTTTGTATTAAAAAATATTAAGTATGCTTTCCTTCCCAATCTCTCTCCCTCTTTTTAATCTGATGTCTTAACAGTTTCAAGATCAGGGAAGTGGTTATTTTTGGCATAAAAGACAATCTTGCAATAGTACTCCCTACCAAGTAAGTGCTCAAATGAACAGAGCTCATAAATGATTAATATAACAGCAGTGAGATAACCCTGACAAATACATCTGCTGTTTGTTAACTGAAGATTATTTCTTATAAAGTTTTAATTGGGCCATGTTAATTGGATGCTTTTGTTCAAGTAGACATATTTTGTATCTCCAACTTAAGCCAGGTTTTGTAAAACCATAAACATGCAATTAATCACAGAAAAGCATGGACCTGTCCTTATGCTTGGAACACACTTACCCTGAAAGTAATTTTCACAGGGTTTTACTCCCTAAAATCAAGTAGACTCATATGGTTAAGGTCTTGTATAATGTTCTGAAAACTGAGTGATGATTTCTCCATGAGAAATGGCTGGCAGGAATGGGATGGTGACAGCCCTAGGCTTCCCTTGCCCATTGGAGGAGAATAATGCCTTTCCTGTGTAAAGGAAAGCACCAGCTCTGTTTCTATGCCAAGTGTTTTCCAATGTTTATGAGTCTCTCACAGCACTGTGACTAAAGCCAATATGGTTTTAACACAGAGAGGGCAAGAAAAATGCACTACCACATCCCCTAGATTATTCATAGTAAGATTGGAAACTAACTCTGGAAAAATTTTTGCTTTGCAGGTGGGTTAATTAATGGCATAGGGACTGTGGGAAGAGAATGGGTAAGTCTCATCCTCTCTGGAAATAATGATGAAAAGGGAGAGCTTCTCATTTACATCTTTACAGTTTGTTTCAGCTTTTTAGTTCCTTCCCTTCCTTCCCTTCCTTCCCTTCCTTCCCTTCNAGTCCCCGCCGGCCGCCGACTACAGCTCCCAGGATCCCTCTGGGCAGCGCCAGCCGTCCCTCCCTCCCTCCCTCCCTCCCTCCTTCCTTCCCTTTCTTCCCAATTAGGCAAAACTATAGTGTAAAAGATGCATGCATAGGCCATTTCTATAGAACCACTCATTGATCCTTACCTATGGAGGCTTTCCAGAGCTCTGTGCAAGTTTATTTCACACTGAGAGCACATAGCATTGTGAAAACCACAAAATCAATTTTATTCATGTGAATAACTTCTCCTTTTTGTTTAGAATAAGAAGAGGTTTTAATCTATAGCTATGATGTGGAACAAATAAAATATGTATACAGTACTGAGGTACAGATACACACTCAGACCAGAGCACTGTCAATTTCTGTTTGACTGAAATTACGACTGTACACAAGCACCCAGTGCATTGTACAGGCATGATGGTGCTTTTACATGGGACACTACACAGCTGTATGGAGAATAGCTATATAATGTCTGTTCTCATTATGTGGTAGCTGTAAAGTTCATTTGCACTGAATTAATTAAGTTGTTCCTGTTACAGATTCATGCCAGCAGGAGTGATGATTGATTAAAAGTAGTTCCAGACATGATCTCCTTGAACATGTGTCAGAGGTCTGCAGCTGAGTGCCCATGTAAATTAGAGTAATACAATTTGCCTTTCATTAACCGTCAGGTCTTGGTTTGAAATGCCCTCGAGGAAACTATGACCTACTCTGTGATCTGTAGAAAACACACTTTACTCCTATAGGCTCAGTTCAGGGCAGTATTCAGCACAAGCCTGGTTTTAAGTTAGTGGATACACTGACTTGTCTCTGCAGAACTGCTCATGAACTTAACCCGTGCTCCTGCATGTACTTGTTGAACATAGAGCTAAGAGTGGATTGGCCTGAGAAATCAGATACATGGTTCATGATCACTTACTCATAGTATTCACAGTACAGATAAGTCTGGAAAGGACCTCAAAGATCATTTAGTCCAACCTATAGTCCAACTAACCTAGCATCTACATCTAGATCATATCGCTCAACACGTCATCCAGCCTACCCTTAAACACCTCCAGGGTTGGCGAGTCAATCACCTCTGTGTGCAACGCATTCCACATCCGGGTCACTCTTTCAGTAAAAAACCTTTTTCTAAGATCAAGTCTAAACTTCCCCTTAAGCTTAAGACTATGACCTCTCTTCCTGCCTCCAGAGACCAAGGTTAAGCCAAGGTTAAGAGACCAGAGACCAAGGTTAAGACCAAGCTTAAGACTATGACCTCTCGTCCTGTCTCCAGAGACCAAGGAGAAAACACCAGCCCCCACCTGACTACAACTTCCTTTTAGACAGTTATAGACAGCGATAAGGTCACCCCTGAGCCTCCTCTTNTGGGCTCGACCATCCAACCAGTTCCTGACCCAGCAGAGAATATTCCTATCAAAGCCCCTTGCTGCCATCTTCCCCAGGAGTATATCATGGGAGACTGTGTCAAATGCTTTACTGAAGTCCAGGTACACCACATCCACAGCCTTCCTCTCATCCACCAGGCGAGTTACTTGAGCATAAAAAGAGATCATGTTGGTCAAGCAAGTCCTACCCCTGCTAAACCCATGCTGGCTGGGCCTGATCTCTTGTCCATCCTGCAGGTGTTGCATGATAGCACTCAGCACTGTTCCATAACTTTACCTGGAACAAAGCTTTGGCCTGGACAGGCCAAAGCTTTTTTCACCTTTTAACATGGGCAAAAAGACAAATGACAGATATTTTCAGAGGACTAAAATCCAGAATAACTTCATTTGTGAGACACAACATGTCTTGCAGATTTCCAGCAACAGCCAAATAACTGTTTGAGCACTAAGGACCCCAGAAAGTCACAGCTCTGACAGCATCATGGTGGAAATCACATAAAGACCATGGATGTAGGACTTCCAGACCATGAATTGGGGGAGGGCCCAAACCAACAAGGAAGCTTCAGAGCCCTTGGAGACCTGGTTGAAGGGCTGGGTCTGACAGCAAGACGTTTCCCATAGTGACAATGAAGATGCCAGAGAAGCCAGCTGGCTTGGGAATCTGGAAATTGTATCTTCCATTTCCTTGGGGTAGAGTATCCAGTGGGGATTTCCTTGAACTGAGGACCTCAAAAGCTCCTGCAGTCCTCACTTTGATGCCATCCTTCAGGCAGTTTTTCAAGCCACTGGGGAGGTAAGCTGGCAGTAAGCCTGTGATGTTTCTGAGGAAACCTGGTTAGCAGGAAAGTTTTGAAACTGCCTGACAGGCAAGGTCACATTAGAGCTTGGGGTGATTGACAGTAAATCAGCAGAATGGAGCATGTTTCCATATGATGTTTTACATCTGAAAAAATCAGCATATTCTAAGATAAAATCATTCTTTTGGAAAATTTCCTTAACCTCTACTTCAAGGCTATCATCTGCCACAGTCTCGCTTAGAGCTTTACAGAATTGGATCATCTTTGCTTGCTGCAGAAAATCTTAATTGGAGTAATTTCTACAGCAGATTGTTTCTCTGAGCAAACTTCATTTGGCCACGGAAAATGATACAGTATTTAGCTGCACCACAGTGGACTCATGCTATGTCAGATCAGAAATGTGATAAAAGGAAAATATTCCCATAACACAAAATACTCTTTCTTGAGAAAACAATCTGTGGGATACGCAGGTTACGCATGGTATCCAACAGCTATCAGGTAACTGGGTGGAAACAGACCTGGGACTCTGCTTCACTTACCGAGACTTTTCTTTTTTCTCCATAAAGTTTTGCATGAAAAGCTCACCCTACCAGGTTATAGTGGTTAAAAACACCATTAGAAAGAAATCTGCCATCCAAATCTTAATAGGGTTTCAGCCACTTCAAAGCTGTTCATTTCTAACAGTTTTAATCCTTTTCAGCCACTAGCTGTCTCCCTGCCAAAGTCAAGTCAATTAGCTAAGAAGTCATTAGTAAAGCCCTCAGATATGAAAGCCATGCCTTGAAGTCCAGCTCTTTTGCAACCTCTCTCAAAAAAACAGGACTGCTGATTTGGCATGGTTTCAGCCTCTTGGTCTACCTGAAACACAAATATAAAATCAGCCTGACTCATCTGCTTCATCTGCTTTGCATGCTCAGCCACTGGAAGAGGCTCTCTCCCAGAAAGCAGAAGAGCAAGTACATACTAGCAGAGCACCAGCCACAGCTTTCATGCTGGCAACTGAAAAATGAACCTGCTGCTTCAGCAGACCTGCTGCAACAAAGTCGTACCAAATTTTTTATGTCTTCAGTGATACTGTTGTGCACCAGCCTTGCGCAAAAGCCTTGGTGATCAGTGGCAAGTTAAGTCCTAGACAATTCTCCATGCCATGAGTCAGCCCTCACCCCAGGGCCAAACAATGTGTGCCGGTTGATAACTGCTCTCAATGTGGGGTCCAGAGATTTCTCAGCCAGGAGAAATGCTTGGCTTATTCAGGACTGGAACTTTGAATGCAAACTCTTATACCTACAGCATGAGTGAAAAGCAGAGCCGTGCCCAAGGGCAAAGCAGGGAGTGAACCAACCTGACAGCACTGAAACATCCAGTGAAATTTATTTTCATTTTTGTGCCATCTTCTCCAGGGAGCTTATCTTTTGTTGCTACACAAGTTGTAACTCATGCCAAGACTCAAAATTTTCTCACTTCTAGGCTTGTGCTGAACAGAGTCAGGCATTCCAACAGCAGCAACACCTGTCCTGGAGATGCCACCATGTGCATCATGCTCCCTGGATATCCCATGTCCATTATGTGCCAGCACCGGCTGCACTGAGGACAGCTGGCACCCATGGCACTGCCACACTCATGGCTGCCAAACAGAAGGGGACCCCTTCCCTCTGCAGGAATGAATTGTGGCATTTGCTGCTGATGTATCCCATCCTCTCACTGAGCCACACCTCAGCAACAGCACAGAGGGTGCAAAATAAATCCTGTCTGCAACAGGCAGTCCTACATGACCCAGAGATGGTGCATTGGAAACTGTCTACCAAGGTCCTTTTACCAAACCCATTTACATCCTAAGGCAGGCTGTCATCAAACTTCATATTGCAAAACTGAAGCTGGCAGGGGCCAAAGGCAAGAAGCATGTGCCTGCTGCAAGTATTTCCTCACATATCCCCACATTTTGCATTGCAGCACAGCAGCAGTTTTATCAAGCTACCAAAAATCGCTCAAATTACACACATTTACTCCTAGAGTAAGTCAGAATGGGCGTTCACTCATCACTCCAAAGAAACTGGATGGAATGACTAATGTGGAAATGATCATAATTTTCCCTGCCCTTAATTTTGAAACTGAATTCAAAAACATACAATCTGATGATGGCAAAACATGGGTTGTAAATATTTTGATATGGCAGCATGAAAAAAGAGACTGAGTGCTAAAAGACATCCCAGCCAGAAGCAGGAAAGAATATACTTCCTATACTTGCAGTTCTCACATGGAATGTGCAAGGTCAGAAAGATGTCAAAACAGAAGAAATTTGGTAAATAGCATAATGAGCCAGTGGCAGGCTTAAGTGAAAAGACCAGGAAAAATACAATTTATGCTGCAGAAATGGTAAAGATAAATCTTCAAATTTCAAGTGTTGTAATGTGCAAGTAAGAAATAGGCTGCACCACAAAGAACACGCACAAAAATTCTTCACTAAATCCTTACTTTGTGGTTTTGGGGCATGCAAGAGCCAAGGGAGACAAACAAACAGTTTCTTCTCACAGAAAACACAGAGGAGAAAAGGAGTCAGTGCAAATAATCTGCCACTTGTCATCATGCCATGGTGTGGGCAAGGGTCCCCTGCCCCAGCAGGGCATGGGACAACTCTGGCTGTGCAACATGTGCCTGACCTGGGGGGACAGGGATGGCTCAGCCAGAGGACACAGCCTTCCCTAATCTTCTGGGCAAGGAAAAGCTGGTGAGGTGCAAGGAGAGGAGGTGGGGAGGGGGACCTGTTGCTTGCTTCTTGCCTGCTCCCTTAATCAAGGTATCAGCTCCTCCAGCATGACAACCGTGGCCCTTCTGCCAGGAGTGATAAATCAGGGGGAAAAGAACACGCACCCTCATCCACACACACCGACAGCCACCAGTCAGCCCCTCCACACATTTAACAGTGAAGGGCCCTGTCAGGGTCCCAATTGCCATGTTTTGGCTCCTCTCCTTTGCCTTGTTCCACAACAGCAGCCCAGAGGGGGTGGCTTTGGAGGGAGGTAAGGCCCCCCAGGGCAGGGGTGGGGAGAAGAACACGGGGGCAGTTGGCCCCTGGTACTGTGATGTGGCACTTTTGGGCAAGAAACATACTGCACAGAGGAGCAACCATGGGGAAGAGAGAGGAAGCAGAAAGGAAAGAGCTTGCGCCTGCTTTCTGGCAGCTCAGTCACAAACTGCACAACAAAAATCCATCTCCCATGTTTTCAGGGTCCACTGCTAGACTCTGGGATGAGCTAACATCCTCTTCCCTCACTGAAATATCCACATGATGGTACCGGCATATTTGGAAGAGGCAGGTGGAAAACGTCCTGCACACGGAGGTAGAAGTACCCAGCATCACTTTCTGTGTGCAGTGGATGTTTTCCATGATTTCTAATGTCCAGAAATGCTAGGGTCAGCTGCTCATGATGAGCAGTTTAACCCAAGGCCCAGGACAGTGTGTGGCAACCTCAGTCCCAGACCAGGACACCATGGTGCTGGCTGATACTGGACTAATGAACACATACCAACAGTGTAACACCACGGTGATAATGTGAAAAGCATGAGCCCTGTGCCCTGGATCTGGATTATTGCACTGCTGTGGAGATATCCTGGGAGATCACATAAGATTCCTGTCTTTCAGACGACTGTTATTCCAAGCAATGTTGAGAAACAGCTATGGACAGCATGTGATGCCAGGTTTGCCGAGCTCTTCAAAGGCTTCACAATGTCATCCTGACCTGAAGAGAGCCTTATGTTTCAATGCCAACTTCATTAAGTGTACCTCTGTTTCAGATAAGCCCCCAAACAATCTATTTTGTGTGTGTTTTAATTTAAGGGAAAAACATCTGGCTGTTAATGATGCTCTTGTCATGGGCAGCATAATTAAGACTTTTGTTTTCATAAACTAAAAGTAATGGTAAGCAGTACTCAACAGCCTGAAATCTTTATGCTCTATGTATAGGAGTCATGATTTTTCTAAGGAGTTGGCTGTTTGAAATGTGTTTATATCTCTACAAAGAGAGCTAAGTAGCATGTATTGATGTTAATTGCAGAGCTGACAAGTTGTACTACCCTATTAAGACATTGGCCCCTTCCACATGATCCTAATTCGTAAGCGATCCAAAAAGTTGTTTTGTTTGTTTTTAAACAGACCTCCCTTCGTGGGGAAAAGCTCACTGTGGTCTGCAATGAATCCAGAGAAGTGTGAGGCACTTGGGGCTTGTGTTTCAGCCTCAGAGTGGCTCTGGCATCCTGGGAGTGAAGTGGATGGGACTTCAAACCTCTTATCTGCTCTGTGCAAAATCCCATTTGGAATGCGATCCACTTCTGGGAAGGGACAAACTGAGCTGTTTATCCAGTTCTCAGGGAAGGAAAAGAAAGGGTTGGGGAGGTCTAGGGTTTCGTGTTGGACCAGAAATATCACAACTTCTATCTCTCTCAAAACATGGCATGATTTGTACATGGTGCTAACACAAAAAAGCACAGAAAAGAGGCAGAGGAAAGAGCTACCCACATCATTTTTAGGATCATAAGGGTCTCAGCTAGGGACACGGACAAATAGGTGAGATGCTCCACCAGTGGTTTGTTTATTGCAGCAGATTGGCTCTGTAACACCGTTCCAGGAAGACTGTCCTGCTAAAACCGTAATGTTACAGTAATCCCTTGAACTTCGTGGGGGGTTGGTTCCAGGAAGATGCTGTGATAAGTGAAATCTGCAAAATAGGATTTGAGCCAATCAGTGGGCTCGATACAGGATCAATCCCATGTTGGCCAAAAAAAGAGGACTGATCCTTAAGGTTTTCCTTGTCATTGTCCCTCCATTGTTATCTCTTGAAACACCTGAATAACTCATGGGTGGCCAGGGAGCAGCTCCTGCCTCGTGGGGGAAAAGATCCCCAATGTACCGAAGCTTTGAATGCTGAAGTGTGAAGTAGCAAGGGATTACTGTATTTTCTCTGGTTTGCCTATCCCTAGCACACAATAGCATAGTCAATTATCCACACCCTATAAATAGTTTGCCCCATACAGTTAACAGATACAGACTGAGTGGGGTTTTCTTTTTCCTGCCCTTGGAGAGGACTTATTTCAAAGGAATGTTTTCTCCTTATTCCTCCTACAGATGCCACTGTCTGGAAACAACAGGTCTAACACCCATATACATGCAATTCAGGAATGACCATCCTTTCCATCCATTTCTTTGCAATCCCTGAGGAAAGAGAGGAACATCTTTGCTTAACACAGGCAAGTCAGAAGCTGACATACATCATGTGAGCCATCAAGGAAGACTATTTGTTTCATCTCTTCTCCAACACAAATGCAACAAAATACTCAAGAGGGTCAGGTTGAGCAGAAGAAACAGATCACTGTAGTCTGGTACAGTTACAGAGGAAAAACCACTTCTATTGTGTATCCATATGTACAAAGCCCTATAAAGACAAATAACACACAAACCTGGAGGGGCAAAGCACTCTTACGTGGTCTGAAGGAAATTGCTCTGCTGATGAAGAAGCACGGAAGAGATGGGAGCTTCCTGTGACATTCTGGTGACTCCCTTTCAAGCTAAGCAAGCTGTAGCATGCCAGTACTCTTTTTCTTTTCCCCTTCAGAAATGCTTAGGAGCTTTTTGGGCATTTGGGGAAACAAAAACTGGCTTCTACTCAGGAAAGGAGAAGATATATTCCTGCAAAGCGATGAGCATGTTCAATTCCTACTGACAGAACTGTTTTTTTAAATACGTAATACACTATCTTTGCTGACCGATACATGTGCTGACAGGTTATATTATTTGAGAATAACATGTGAGGAAGTTTATTTTACCATAATCCAAATGGACAGAGTTCAGGTTAAATGCTATTGTTTGGCTTTTGAGAGATTAAGTTTAGGAATTTACCATTCTCTGGATGTTTTTTTTACTTATATAATGTGTCAAACTGTAAAGCGTATCAGTGCATGCAGTCAAACAAAATACTCAGTATACACAAGAGGGTGATGTTACAGCTTCTGGAGATGCTGACAGTTTCTTTTTTGTATTCAAGAGACATCCATCCAGTAGCGCAGGATATACTTGCATTCATTCAATCCACTTAGTTTACAGAAATATAGATGAGCAGTGCTTAGCCATAACCAAACTCATGCTGTCTTCTAGGGCAGGATCCATAGCAGCCACTTAAGGGTTTGGTTTAAAACACACACCTACACTCCACTGCAGAGACCCACAGTGGGAATTAAAGTAATAACACACCCTCCTGCAGTCTAGGGAGATAGATATAAGAGAACATGACAAGGCTGGCCAATAAGGTGGCTTGACTCTAAAACTAGTTGACTGTGGCCATGTCCCATTGAAAGGACGGCCTTCCACAAGCTGTGAAAGTTACACTCCTACATGCACCCTTCTCCTTATGTACACATGCCCCCCCACTGTCAGAAGCAGGGACTACAGGGAATCATTTGATCAGGGCAACACAAAGGGCCCTCTGCCCTGTTTCTTCTAGGTCAGTGAGCAAGTGCTCCTGTTAAATTGGGGTTTAATGTATAAACTGCCACTCAGTTGTTTCTGATTGTTCAGAATGTGTCTTTGTTTAAACACATAAACCCCCATCTGGTACCCATTACCAGACCACTTCTTTGCCTTGTGCATGGGTAACTAAACACAGAAGCTTGTAGGACAGATGAGGCTTGTCCACATGGCCCCACAGCACCCTCAAAGAGCCAGATGGGCAGCCACAACAGTCCACTCACCCTATCAAGGAATCATCTCCGCAGCTAAAAGGGGACCAATAAGCAGGCACTCCTTTGCCCAGGCAGCCAGATCTCTGAGACAGGATTAGTAGAGAGCATGTTTCAGATAGGCTTGTTTCAATAATGACAAGGAGTAAAACTACTGAAACAGGACACGCCCAACTCAAAAGGGTCCAGATCAGCATCCAGAAGTCCCAAATGCAACGTGTTTCACAGAAACCCACCTTCTCTTCCCTTGCACATACATCTATAGGCGTCTACAGCTTGGATCATCATTGTCAGAGAAATCCGCATACTGTATTTTGAGTTCATGCTTAGCCTGAATAAAGATCTCCAGTCTCCAGTTCACCCATCTTCCCCTATCTTGTCAGATCTCAAGTTTTATGTCCCTGCATCGGTTACTTCTGAGATGACACAAATCACTGTCATAGCTATCTTACTTCAAGAAGGCTTCCTGGAACAAAACCCACCTCAGCTCTATGTTCACAAACACATTTGTTTTCCAACCAGTACAACTTGCAAAAACATCACCCTGTCTATCCATTGTAAAAACGGTAAAATGAGACAGGCCATCTCTGCCTTCAAAACAATGTGTTCTTTTAAAACACTGCATTTTATGTATTTGCAACCAATTTTATAAATACCTAACATTTGTGTCCTCCTAAACTGAGTTGAAGCTCATGCTTTCTTCACAGAAGGGAATGCTCCCAATTTTCTTCTGGCCACCAGTGCAGTAGAAGAGCTTAGAAAAGCTTGCAGGAGCACTGCACTGCTGTCCCAGGCTTCGAGGTTTCGTCAGGTGATGAAAAACACACTCCTCTTTTGGCTGTGCCCCCACTTCTATTCTCCCATAAAGATCCACACAAATGCTTTTGCAGTCTAAGTCCACTCACTATTTTTAGAACTTCACAAGGTATCTTCACAGTGGGTCTGGTGAGTGGCAACTACATTCATACTGACATGAAAAGAACAGGGAAGTATGAAACTACTCAAAAATATGTGATTTTAAAGACAAATGGCAAAGGGCAAATGTCACATTTTTGCAGTCTGACAGCTGCTCTTCTTCTGAGATAAAGGATGACCACCATGTTAATAAATCATGTTGGGTCTACAATGCCTTCCCCTTAGAATAAATTCAGTCACTGAAACCCATCAATTTCTTGAATCAAGTGAGTTTCACTAATCATCCCAATGCTGTGGGTGGGGAATCTGTTAACAACTTTTAATATTTTTTTTCAAAAATCAGACACTAACCATTCAAAAATTGGCCTGAACAATTCATAATGCATCAGAATTTTTTTTCATTTAACTTCTATTTTTTTTAGATACTGTATGTATTTTCCAAAAATTGTGTGCAACTCCAGAAGTCTAAAAAGAAGAAGTCTAGAAGAAATCTTTGGTAGCCAACACATTAGAAGGAATTGGGACTCTACATAAGGTTAATGCAAAGTAAAAACATTCAGCACTGAGTGTGTTGCATTAAGTTGTGGCAAAATGCGCAAGATCAGGACCAGGACTCTGCCTACGTGCAACCTAGAGATTTCATTTGATTAGCTGTTGCACATCATTTTATAACGAACAGCTCATTTGGCTTTATTGGTGGTGTCAAATGGGCACTTATGCATCAGGCTATGGCTATGGCTATTACATGCTGCAAGTGTGAATACATGCCTACTCATACTCTGATTATTTTCTTAAAATACTGATTCTTGGAGTCAAGTGATTTAAGTGACACTCAATTATATATTTGAAAGAAAAAACAAAATGGTTTTAGCTTTCTTAGTTGCAGGAAAAAGGTTTCACCAAATAAAGCTAAGAAATCTGAAAGGTAATTGTTTTGTAAAAAATAGGTAATAACTACGGTAAATTTCTGGTCCTTGAGTTACAGGTACGTACTGGCAAAACTGACACAGCCAATCTGCTGGCAAGAATTCTGACTCATTATGAGCTTCATGAAACATCTATTGCTATCAAGGGCTGAAGTGATCAATTTGTCTGTTAATACCCACCATGCACTTCCTATGAGACTCTGCTCTCCAATTCTCCATTGGCAAAGAAAATTCACCTGCCACATTTAAAACCATCACAGTGAGAGTAGGCACAGTGCTGAAAACAGCGCAGAAAAATTTTGTGGTTCCAATCCTGGATGTTCTCAGTTTGTACAAAGTCCATCCTTCACCTGCACCCCCAGCTCGGCGAGGAACAGGTCTTTATGTTTCTCTACCTGCCACTTGGATACACGCACACACACACACTTTAGTCAGCCAACAAACAACCACTGCAGAAAGGACCTTGTCTGTTTTTAAGGAGAGCACTAATGAATGCCATTCTCCAGAAACTGATCAACAACAGCAGTGGTTTTCAAGGTAAGCCTTTGGCTTTCTGTGCAAAGGTGAAGCTGTTGCACATTGCTCTCTCAAAGCAGAGTTTGCAAAAAAGCTTCTATAAACTGGCTGGTCATCAAATTGATGGGGGAAGAGGAGGGAGGAGCCACAGAAAATACTAATTTCTAATAAATTTGAGATGCTTGCACATCCCTGAGGCAGACTCATGTTGTTTTTGGCAAGCACAACATAAAAAATAACACTGAGTTTGCAACTCGTGAGCAGTTTCCTGCATGGGCCGTGAATTTGCTTTGTTTTTTGGTTTTGTTATTATTGTTAATAGATGGAGGTTGTGGAAAAGAGCAGAGGTGCATGCAGAGGGTGAAGTAGGAAAAAGTTAATCTGCCGTGTCATCACTTTTAATTCAAAGCACAGAAACTCACAGTTTTTTATAGTGTGAGGTCTGATAATGATAATCCAGCACCACCTGAGCAAACAGTCTGTGGGGCAGTCTGTACTACAGTGAGCAGGAAGCCATTGGAAAGCAAGTGCCTGCTCTCCGCTCCTGCTCCGAGAATACTAATCATGGGAGAAGGGGAATGGGGCACACATCACATTGCTCATCCCCTCAGATGGGCCAGAGCATTTAAGTGAAAGGCTTATTGGCAGTGAAAAACCTGCTTGAAAGACTTACTGAGACCTTGTTCTCTGCCTGCCATGGGTCTCAGGGTCTCCCTTTTGGAGACAAGCTTGTGTTTGAAGAGGAACAAACCTCTTAAGTGTTCAGTACCTTCTTTGCATTAGTGTTTACCAAAAAAAGGTAGTAGGAATAATGTTTCTGTAACAACTAGTATCTATGAAGAGGAATGACCTCAGCTTGAGCCATGGAAAGACCAAGTTAGAAACTACTTAAATGGACAGATGTACTTAGAGTAGTAACAGAAGCAATGATTAACAGGCCCATTAGCGGTCATCCCTGAGAACCTGCAGATAGGTGAAGCCCCAGAGGCTAGAAAAGGGTAAGCATTAATCCTTGCTTAAAAGCAGAGGGAAAGCAGGATCTCCTGGTAACATCATGCTGGAGGAGGCTGCCCATGCCCCAGAGAGCGGAAATACAATTCAAGTTGGAAAAACAGTCTGAAAATAACATATTATAATTCAGTTTGGAGAAGCAAAGCTTCTGCATGAAGATTGGAAGAATACACTGCACTAGTAGATGACAGGGAACCACCTGGGTCAGTGGTACAGGAGGGGAACCTGTGGGTTATAGCAGAACACAGGGGGTCTTGTGTTGCCTGGCTTAACCCTAGTCGGACAGCTGATACAGGAAAGGAAACTTCAAACAGTGCAGAGATGCTCTTCTATTCACACAGGGAAGCAAGTATGGGCAGAGCACATCACTGAAGGTGGCCAAACTCACCCAGCCTCTGAGCCCAAATGGCACCCAAAGATGGACAAAGAGCCTGGGAAACAAATGAGACAATAAACTGAGAATGGCAACCCTCCATCCAGTGTTGAGATGAACTCTCCAGCTTGGAGTGTCACATTGTGTCCTTTCTCAGTTCTCTCATGAACAGGTATCCCAAAGGACTATGTAATTTCATCTCTCTCTCTGGGCTTCTCTGGAGAAGAGAAGGTTGTGTAGTGACCTCATAGCAACCTTTCAGTATCGGAAGGGGCCTACAGGGAAGCCAGAGAGGGACTCTTCATCAGGCACTGTAGTGACAGGACAAGGAGTAACGCATACAAAGAGAAAGAGGGAAAATTTAGGTTAGATAGTAGGAAGAAATGCTTTACTGTGAGAGTGGTGAAATACAGGAGGTTGCCCAGGAAGGTTGTGGATGTCCCTGGCAGGGTTGATCAGGTTGGATAATGCCTTGACTAGCAAGAAGTGTCCCTTCACATGGCAGGGGAGTTGGAACTAGATGATCTTTAAGGTTACTTCCAACCCTTAACATTCTATGATTCTATGATTCTATGAACAGAACAGATGGGAAATTCAGTAAGCCCAGTGCAAGCTAAACAAGATGCATATTAATTTCATCTCTCCATCACCGTATTGTTTAGGTTCAATGCTTCTTTAAGTGATACATCCTTTAGACGGGTCAATCTAAGGGCAAATCGTTGAATTGGCCAGAAAGGCACCTTTTATGGATTTATATATCTGTATTGCATCAGTGATAACACTAGTGACATAATTGGCCAAACGTCACCAAATCAATACATTCAGGGATATAGGGTTTGTTTGGGAAAGTGAGGAAGAAAAAGAACAGCAAACCAGAAATTAAGAAAATGTGCCTTGAAGGCTTCCATGGGTAGGTTTTGTCTGTGTTGAAGGACAAAGAATTAGCAGTTAAAAGAGGAATCTCAGAGGAGCAGCTGTGCCATGTCATGGCTGCATAGCTGCTGCAGACATCTCTGCAGTGCTGGCTGAGAAATGGGCAGCTGGCACTTCAGGACTCTACAGAAGGGGCTCTGCACCATTTTATCATTCATGACAATGTGTCCGACGTTTTAATGTGAACAAGAGCAGCCACTTCATAAATGGAGACTACTGCATCCCAGAGACTCTCCTTAGTAAATCACAGGCACTGTAAATTACCAGGGTTTTACAAGAGCCACCAAACTGATCTCATTCCCTCTCTGACTGTAAGTTTCTTGTTTCTCATCTTAGTTAAGAGGGGAAGAGAGGTAATACTGAGTCAATGTGAGTGAAAAGAAGTTATTTTTAGATAAAGAAAAAACCAAACCACCACTTTTTCTACATTCTACAGGTGAGGAACCAATGATTCCTTCACAGAGAGCTAAAGGCTCAAATACATAATGCAGTCACCCTCTATCTAGGTCACCCCACTGATAGACCACCATACCGAGAAACAAAACCATCAGTAGAAAAGGGTCTGAATTTGTAGAAAAGCTCTACGGGAACTCTAAAGTGAGAACCTCACAGGGCTAAGGAGATGGTCTAGCACCATCAGAGAAGTTGAGAAACTAGACAGAAAAAAGACAAGATTTTGGTACAAAAACCAAAAGCAATGGAAGAGATGGAAGCCCTGAAAGATTTAATGGGACACAAGAAGAATATCAAGACTCTCAAGTGTGGAAGCTCTCTAGATAAATGATGAAATAAGTAAAATGGCAGGAAATAAACTTTTTCTATCTACTCACCAAAAATTGAAGAAAATCCCTTAATTTTTTTCCCACCTATTTGCTGTGCTAAAGGTGAAACAGGAGTCTTGATTTAACAAGGTATTTAAGAACATGCCTGCTTTAAGAAAATTAGTCATTTGAATGACTCCATTGGAGTGAATCATCTATACCTTGACAAACCAGGGCTGAGGTTTATTTTGATGGGTAATGTACATGCCGACAAGCACAGATGAATTCCCTACAACCAGAGACATGAAGCAAGTCAGCCATTTTCAGGATCCTCTATCTGTTGGACAATTCATTCTTGAATATTTATTTTTTCTTCTTATAGAAGAAAAAAAATATGCAAGACCTTGAAACCCTCTTGAATACCACCCATTGACTCAAGATTTTTTTCCCTTCAGTTTCTTGGTGATTATTATGGAAGCTTATCTGTGCATGGTCCAGTTTCTTCCACAGAAACTGTCAGCTGCGTTCTGCAGTTATTCAGTTTTCATAATAGCTGCTCCTCACCTCCCTGCTATCCCAGCCTTTTCTAAATTGCAGTAAGGTTCCTGTGGTTTACTGGTTCTTCCGGCTCTCAGAAATTACTTTCAGTGTCACTGAGTATTGGGTCTAAAATCTATCCACAAAGAAGGAGAAGGGGAACACAGCAACTGGAAGAAAACACGGAACAAAAAATGCGGTTAGTGATGCTTCTTAATTTGATCCTCTCAGGAAGTGTCCTGTCCTAGAAAACAAACCAAAACAACCCAACCCAGTGAAAGAAAACATTCCAATTCCCCAGATAAGATCACAAAACGTGGGGAAAGCTATGCTGTTCCTCAGGGCACAAGCTGCAGTCAGCTCAGAGGAGCAGGGCAGCTGACAGAAAGCGATAGATGGCAATACAAGGCGTGTGTTTCCCAGGAGGCTGGGGACACAGGAGGCTGAGCCAGCCGCTCTTCTCCTCTGCCACGAAAGTAATCCTGGGGCCATTGTGGGTCCCAGGCAGGACCCTGTGTGTCCTGTGGTCTCTGTACACAGGGTTTCCCCCCGGGCTCCCTCCTGCCTCCCTCCACAGCACATTCATCCCTGGCTGCCGGCAACAGCTTCTGCCTAAGGGGCCCCTCTGACTTCGTAGACACCAACTTTGTGGTTTATAGATCTGTTTGAGGGCAAATATAGGGAGAAGGCCTAGTTTTTTTCTGATTTTTCTTGTCTTTTTCCTCTGGCTTCTGGGGACTTGGAGAGAAAGCTTTCCTTTTTCCCCCTTCCCCTCCTTTCAAGGGAAAGTCAGCAGAGAAAATTATACAATCTTGAGTGACAGGATTTGAAAGACTCAGTCTTGGCGAAAAGACAGCAGGAGAGGGGAGAATAAAATGGCTGTGCTCCTGGTTTTACAGATTGTGCCAATCTGTGGATATTTCTGTGGGGCTGAGCAGTGAATTCTAAGTATCTTTCCCACTTCATGCCTTCCACATTCTCCTATGGGAATAATGTCTGAGCTGAGGTGAGGTGAGGAAACTGCCACCAGAAACTGCCCTAGCCAAACACAAAAATAAGGCTTTCCTCTCTGCTGTTCACCTAGATGCTGTTTCCAACAGGATCTAGAAACATTAGTCTTACACTTTTAACAGAAATAGTTCCTTGTGGCCCAGAACACTCTGGGAGCAAGTTCAGTGGCTGGATGTCACATTCTTTCCCTGTGCTCAGCGCTGGTCAGACCACATTATGAGTACTGTGTCCAGTTCTGGTCTCTCCAGTTTAAGAAGGATGTTGAACTGCTTGAGAGGGTCCAGAGAAGGG
>WEKX01012956.1:186009-278857 GCA_013390025.1 Pitta sordida
GTAGCTATACCCTCTTTTCTCTCTCTTTCTCTACTTTCACCTTTCATCTATCGCGTTGCCACTTTATGGGCACTTAATAAAGTTTCACTGTTTGATCAACGCTAAATCCTCTCTTGGAATTTTGTTTTGCACTCTGAGATCCTGCAAATGAACCATCACACCTCCAGCTTAGCTGACTGGACCGTGACAAGGACATGGCCTTAAGCTACTCCAGAGGAGGTTTAGACTGGATGTTAGGAAGACCTTTTTCACAGAGAGAGTGATCCCTCAGTGGAATGGTCTGCCCAGGGAGGTGGTGGAGTCACCATTCCTGGAGGTGTTTAAGAAAAGACTGGATGAAGAACTCATTAACATGGTCTAGATAATGGGAGGCTCAGATGGACAGAGTGTGGTGCCCGTGGCTCCAGGGCTGTGGGTTCAATCCCTGTGTGGGCATTCCTTTGGGAGTTGGACTCGATCCTTGTGTGTCCAAGTCAAAATATTCTGTGATCTGCTGCATCAGAAGATTATCCCCTCAGTGCAAGAATACTTCTCAGAGTTTTAAACGCCAAACTCACAACCCCTTCCCCTCTTTTCCTAAAAAGTCATAATAATTGGTAAAGCAGTGTGGTGCACTGGTAAATGATCCCTATATTCCACCCTGGCCATGGTCTAAATTTTGTAGATGAACATGCAACCAGCAGTGTCCTCTGTGAAATTAAAGCGGCTGTCTTGAAAAAATAACGCTAAATATTTAAATATGCTCAGTACTGCTGTTTCATTCCCATTTATTCATTTCCTTGCTCTTCCTCTTACATGTGCATGTCCATGCATGGAGTTGGCAAACCCCAGGATAGAATCTGTTGTAAACAGAATCAGTGCTCACCTTCCTCCCAGCTAGAGAGGAGATGGTACCTCTTTGCTATTTCTTACCCTAAAGTTACCAGAACAAACACACCCACACATTGTCTCCAAAGAGGGCCAAAAAAGTTGTATGTAATCATAAACGCTGGAACTTAGTGCTTCAGGGGCAAATAAACAGACAATTTGGTGCATGGCAACCTGGAAAGCAGCTGAAATGAAAAGAGACATTAGATGTTAACTTCTGGTTTTTTCTGTCTTATCAGGGCTGGCTTGTACTTCTGCTGCACCCTGGGAGAAGTAGCTGTGCACTGTGAAGATAAGCCTTAGTGACAGGCCAACCCATGGCACGTGTTCCCAGGTCCTCACAATGCCACGTGAGTGCTGAGGAGGAACACTACATCTCTCTCTCTTTCCTTCAGCTTTTTCTAAAGAACAGAGGAAAAGCAACTTGGAGACAGAGTTACCGACTTTGTTTTGTGCAATATGAACATTCCTTTCTAGTTCTCATGGAGTACCAGTGAGGAATTTGGTTTTCAGTTATCTATTTTCCTCCAAGACATCTATATCAATATCTTGTTCCCAAGTCATCTGTCCTGGGAGTCCCACACGCCATTAAGTCATTGAAATAAATGCATAGTAAAGACCCGTTTACCATAGACCTTTCATGTCAACAATGTCATCTAGCTAATATGGCTGTATCCTCAATTCCTACCAGTAAATGGAATCATCTCTTGTGGCTTTATCTCGCCAGGCTTTTGATCCTGCAAGGCCAGCATTCTGGTTCTGCTCTGACTCAAGAGTCACCTACACTCAAAACCCTTCAAAAAGCTTTAAGAAAATCCCTGTCCACATATGAATACTCCCAAGTGTGCTCCAAGTATTCAGTGTTTTAAAATTCAGTCTCATATATGGCCAAGCTAAAACAGGCCAGTACATCTCCTTCCTCCAACTCATCGACAGCTGTGTGTACATCAGGAACATACAGATAAAGACAGAAATCAAAGCAGTGTATATTTCAGACATTCACAGTCTCACACATGAAAAAAACCTGAATTTTTTGTATGCTGCATGTATTTCAATTCTGTAGGCTCTGAAGTGAGTAGGCACATACAGAAAACAGTACCAACAAATTTTTTGACAGCCATGGCATTAGCTTTATACCTCACTGGATCCGGAGCTGGGGATAAGCACAAAAAAAGGGAAGACAGGAAGGTGGAAATAAAACAAACTGCTTGATATTTCTCTCAGGACCATCTGCAGACCCATTCAGCAGTGCTCGAATTTGCTCAGCTGCTGTGTTGCAACATGCATGACCTACATTACAGTGCCAGATGAGTGTCAGTGTTTCCTCCTCTGCAGCAGGATGGAACATGCCACCCACAGAGAACCAGGCCCTCCAGCTCTGGATAAGGGGTGATACAAGAGACGAGTAGTGGTCATGTGAAATGCAAGTAGGAATTTCTCTGACATCTCGCATTTTTAGTGAAATCTCCACTTCTGTGTATTTCTGTAAACATCATGTGTGACCAAGAGGAGTTGCACCAATATGTGAATTCATCTGTTTCACTGCAAAGGAAGGGTGTAACTGTCAGTAGCTTTATTCCACCTCCTACCTTCACCTTCCCAGTGCCATGGAGTGCTCTGCTTTGGGTCCCACCACAAAGGCAATGGCACCAGGTTACTGTTAGCAGGGCCCCTTACATTGGGATGGATTCACCTGCATTGCAATAGAGTGTTTGCACACCATTTTTTTGGCAGCTGGGAGGATAGGGAATGTGGAAAATGGTGAAAAGCAGCACCTAAGCTGGAGGAAAGCTCCTGCACACAGAAACTACTCTGTCAGGTGCCAGCCAACATGCAGGCTGATACAGGATGTGGATTTGTTCACAGCTGAAAGTTTTTAGCCATGAAACACTTAATGGCAACATATATGAAAAGGATGGAAGGAAATTGATCCTATTGTGTTACAGGTAACCACATGGAATAAAAGCTACAGTATATTTACAATTAAAGTGAAACTGAACTAAAGATTGTGAAGACCGTGACTGAGCTGTGGCCAACTGTGTAGCTCAGTCTTTGAGAAAAAAACCCCAACAACCAACATCCAGTAACAGCCGTGAAAATCATAGTATGAGAATACTATGGGCATGAGAATACAGGGCACAGCTAAATGCAGTGACATTCCTGGAAACCCCAGGTGTACAAGACCAGAGAAACCACTATTATCTATATAAGCATGTGGTCAGAATCTGTGCCACAAAACTAGGCACAATTTCCTGTATCATATCCTCTGGGACGTCTTTTTTTTTTTTTTCTTTTCCTTCTCCATTTCCTTTTCCTTTCTTTTCTTTTTTTTTCTTTCCCCCCATAAATGCAGACAGAAAATGATTGATAAAATTAACTTAAAGAAAGTGTCTTCTTGCCTGCAAAACTCAAAGTTGCATTTTACAGAATTGAATAAATGCCACATACAATTTTCATGTGGTATGGATAGGAAATACATTCAATGACCAAGGTAAATACCTATTATTAATCCAATATTCTTTCTTTACACTTTCCTCTAGCCAAAAAAAGGGGCAGAAAAGAAAAAAAAAAAAAGATTTCATATAGTACCACAAAAAATGTGCATTAGATTAAAACTAAATCCTTGCTTCTGTTTTGGTATACTTAGTACAGTTTAAAGCCCTCTTCTGTGATTTTCCAAAATTCAGAAGATATATTTAAATGAACACACTGTTTAAGAGTTAAAGGTAGAAAAGTTTCATTTATCAAATCTGACATATTTTTGTGTTCAGAAAATTGCTGCAATGAAATGTTTTGACTTTGGTAAACCTTCACTTCCTCCTCTTTTCTGTCAAAACTACTAATCAAAAGTAATCCATTTTCTTGAACAGTTTCAGTACCTCCAAAATTACATCTTAGGCAGCATGAACCATGTATTGACACTCCTGGAGGATGGAATGCCATCCAAAGGGACCTGGACAAGTTCAAGAAGTGGGCCCATGGGCACCTCATGCAGTTTAACAAAACCAAGTGCAAGGTGCTGCACCTAGCTCAAGGCAATCCCTGGTATTAATACAGACTGGGAATAAATAGACCAAGAGCAGTCCTGCTAAGAAGGACTTGGAGCTGCTGGTGGATGTGAGCCAGCAATGTGAGCTCATATCTAAGAAAGTAAATCGTGTCCTGAGCTGCACTGGAAACAGTGTGGCCAGTAGGTCAAGGGAGGAGATTCTTCCCCTCTACTCAGCTCTCACGAGACCCCACCTAGAACACTGCATCCAGCTCTGGGGTCCTCAGCACAAGTAAGACATTGACTTCTGGAAGCAGGAGGGCCACCAAGATGATCACAAGGCTGGAGGACCTCTCCTATGAGGACAAGTCGAGAAAATTTGGGCTGTTCAATCTGGAGAAGAGAAGGCTGCAGGGTGACATCACTGTGTCCTTTCAGTACCTAAAGAGGCCTACAGGAGAGCTGGAGAGGGACTTTTTACAAGGGCATGTAGGGAATGGCTGAAAAATGAAAGACAGTAGGTTTAGATCAGATATTATGAACAAATTCTTACTGTGAGCATGGTGAGACACTGGAACAGGTTACACAGAGAAGCTGTGGATGCCCTATCCCCGGAAGCATCGAAGGCCAGATTGGACGGGGTTTAGAGCAACCTAGTCTGGTGGAAGGTGCTCCTGTGACAGAGAGTTTGGAACTAGGTATTTTTAAGGTTCCTTCCAACCCAAACTATTTTGTGACTCTATGATTCTATGACATATTGAAAAAATCATTCCCTACTGTATTAGTATCACCTTTCTTAAGATGGTTCAGTAATAATATAACAGCAGTGCTCTTTGTCCATTTTTGCTGGTTCTTTACTTTTAATTATTTTGATCTTCTCTAGCTTTCATGAGGTATGACTGCATTTTTGTCTCCTGATAGTAAGTGTGCTTTTTAAGTGCACTTCCTTCTTATTCCCATACACCATGTCTCGGTTAACATCGCAGAGTGCTTTGCAAGCATGCAGACTGGATTTCTTTCATTCAAAACCAAACTGCAAAATGTTCTTGAGGAACACATCTAGCATATTGCAGCTGCTAAAGGGTGTTCAGTCATGAGGCTGGATCTGCTGAGCCCTTGCAACAGGCACAATGAAGGGACAAGTTCTCAGCACTGACTTTTAATTTGTACACCTCCTTCTGCTGCCCTGCACTACTGCTGTGCAGACAGAGCCCAAAGTGCCCCAGGGAATGTCGGTTCTCAGCGCTTGACATGCTTTACAAACCTGGCTCAGTGGCACCATTCCCACTTGGCACAATGAAAAAGTGCAGCTGGCACAGTGCATTTATGCCCGGTATTTTCCCAAGTGCTTGCTAATTTTGAATACATCATGGCTGCCCAGGCACTGAGAGAAACTTACAGTCGGAATTACCCAACCAGGGGAATCTAAAATCTAGACCTCTCCATCTGAGTTGGTCAAGAAAGAGAAACAGAGATCTTTGTAAAATAACTCATGTTGTATCTCCATGGATGAAGACTACACGACCTCTCTGGGCAACCTACTCCAGTGTTTGAGTATGCTCACCATAGAAAAGTTTTTTCTTATTTTCAGACATAATTTCCCATGGTTTCAGTTTGTTCTGCCACAAGATACCAATGAGAAGAGTCTGGATCCATCTTCTGATAGTCAGCACATCAGTAATCAGACTAAATGGAGCAACTGCTTTTTAAATGGAGGCATATGCTCACTTCTTCCGGTGATCAGGAATTCCTAAATTTATACACCCCATCAGATTTTTCTGACTAGCCTCTTCAATTCCATGAAAAAGTCAAACAGCCATTTTCTCCAGCCTCAATATCAATCTTCAACTCCTTGTGTTTAGAAACTTCACAATTACAATGTTTATTCATGTTTCATAACCTCAAATTCAGTGTTGAAAGATGGAATGATGCACCAATAAACCTCTATTTATGCAGTTAAATGTTTATTGCAAAACCCATCCCAATTTACATGAGATTTTTGCTCATAAATTCCTGCAATTCATTTCATCATTGATGTGTGTGCACAGAGGGAGGGAGAAAGATGACAGATAGACAGACATTTTTATGCTTAGTCTTGTGTAAATGAAACCTAAAATTTAAACTGACTTTGTAGACACACGGTGTGAAATTCATATTAGCATTGAAAATATGTAAGCAGAGATGGTGCACGTGTGAAACTGTGGTGCACCATTGGGCATAAATCTTAAATTTTTTTATTTTCTTTCATTTTTCTCAAGAATGTCATCAAAGTTTATGTCTCTACCCATTCTTCCTTTAACAAATTATGATTCTATCAAATTAAATTGTGTGTGTACATCTTCACTCCTCATCCTCTTACATTATATATAATCTAAAAGCCACTTTCTGAAGAGGAAGAAATCCAACAAGTGCCTAAACTCAGCTCTCAACTAACAGGAATTTAAAATGCACATGGGGTCGAAGGCTGTAAGTACAATAGGTGTTGGATGCTGGCCTCCTAGTAGTGGTGATATAAGAGAAAAAGAGGCAGGGGCACCAAGGAAAAAGTTATTCTAATGGTTATAACAAGGTTTCTTTGGCAACATGGCAGACACCTGCTACAATGCAGTCTATGGAACAAACTCCCTTCTCATCCACCTTTAGGAGGTCCATTCACCAGATAGGCAAGTCTTGTTTGGCAGCTGTAAACTGCATGTTGGATCAGTTCAACAAAATGTGCACAAAATTATAGATCCTCTAATATGAACATTTTCAAAGATGCAACATATGTCCCAGCTACAGTTTCTGTGAAGGGACTAAATTGTCCCTCCTCCAGTAACAGGCCTCAACCAGCCTCAGTATCTGAGACCGTGACTTTTGCCCACACCATGACTACGTCAAACAAATGGATGGATTATGCAATGGCGACACAAGAGAGGTTTCTCTAAGTGTTTTCCCTAACGCTTGATGCTGAGTTGAGGCCAGGCCCCTGTTTCAATGATGGAGTAAATGCAGCAAAGTGATTGTAGGTCTGAGGGTGTTCCCCACTGCCTTTTTTCAGTCCATGTCTAGGCCCGACCAAAATATACTCTGTCCTGCTCCCTCCCTGCTTCTAACATATACAGACTTTAACTGACCTTTGCCTGTTAAGTGCAACTATTTACAAAAATAAGTATCAAAGTAAAAATTAAAGGTTGGACTAAGTCCACATAGAAGTTAAATTAACCCCAGGATTTCTGTGAACTCACTTCTCATGAGGAACATCATCTCAGGACCAAAGGTCAATCCACCAAAATGTGAATGTTGGTCCTAGCTTGGAGCAAGAAGGAGAGGAAAGACTCTTCCGCTTTTCCTTAGTTTCCTCTTTTCTTCCTTTATCAAAGGAAGCCCAGCCAGCTGTCAATAGTATTTTGCTGGCAATTTTGTAGCAAGCTCATAACCAAAAAGACAGTTAAAAGCAGTCATAAACAGGTTAATGCTGGTCCTAATTTGCCAAGTCTTGGAGTGAGTGATAAGGCTGTTTTCAGTCTTCTCCCCATGCTTAGGCTGCCAGGATTCTCAGCAACAGCAATGGATAGCAGCATTTTTTATAATTTCTATTTGCCTTTTTTCCCTCCTTTATCTTTCAAGAAAGAATACACTGTTCTACAAAAAAAGGCAGCAGTGACTACTCCAGCTTATCTCGAGTGACTTTGCCTTCAAACAAGATGATCTTCAATACTACATATATTTAATGCTAATTCTAAGTTCCTAAACTGGATTTTCTTTGTAAACCTCCATAGCTAAAGGAAAACAGAACATACTTCAGAAGCAAAATGAGATCTGTCCATGCGACATCTTTCAGATGCCTTCAGTTGCTGCCCTGCTTTTTCATTTGTATCTTTAACAATGTAGTATGGTAAAGTGAGTACAATGTGGTAATGTGGAGTCTTTATAAGTCAGAGATTTTAATGGAAGCTGTTGGCAACATGCCAAAGCAGGCAGAGATTTCTATGCTGAAACTGAAACCTCACTTGACCATTAAACACCACACCACATCAAGGTCACATTAACACCTTTCACTCTAGAGACCCACTACATTCTGTTGAAATAAGCACAGCTTATCAATCAGTTGGGATGCCCTCCTTCTTCCCAATCTAATAGCGATTGAACTCTTGGCAACATGACAGGCTTGAATGAATTGCTCCTGGGAATCATATCACAGGAAAGTAAGATCTCTGAAGAGAGCTCCTTGTTTGGTATGATCATCAGAGGAATGATATGGGCATAGTGCAAACCTTTACATGTGTTTTATAGAAACAGATGGACCTTCATCATGCATAACTTTAGAAAGCCTTATTGTAGAGATTAGATGTCTTAAAATGATCACTCTCCTTGACATAATTACCAATTGAACTTGTGGGTAGCTACTAAATAGCAGAGCAGAACTGAGGTAAGAGACAAAGTAGATCTTGGTCATTTCTGAGTTTCACATAACAGGAGCCCATATATTTTTCCACCAACACTTGACTTGCATCAATGTAAGATCTCAACCTCTACTACTGCTGTTTTTGCAAGACGTTAACACCCTGGTTTACCTCTTCAAAGACAAGATGTTTTAATCCTGGCATCCAGATATGAGATCCTCTATAAGCTGTGTCTGCCCTCAAGAGTAACTATCAGCCTCTGCTCCATGGGAGCAGATCAGCCCATATCCTGCATGCAGGCAGACAGCAGCATTTGGTTCTTCTGGCACAGGCGTTTCCACTATTGCTCCAGGAAACTGAAGTGTGCTACAGGCTGGGTTCAGTATACTTGCCACCAGTTAAACTATTGCCTTATAAAAAGAGAGGTAGCAAACGCAGCATTTTTACACACTAAATAACATTGGGTGACCCAGGAGACTAGCTCTGCAAGAAAATGGCCTTTGGAGCTCAATAAGCTCAGCTTCCAAATGGAGGTACTATTAAGAAGAAGCATGCCTAATGCCCATGAAAACCAAAATGAAAGGATTCCACTACTGGACAGCATGGCAATTCTGAGGCACCACCAATCAGGTAGGAAGACGTCATCTCACAGGGCGGAAAGAAGAAGCATTTCCAGTGACTGTGACCTTTTGCCCATGAACATATATTTTAAAACAGTGTTTTAAAACACCCAGTCCCAAATGCCCCATCATTTGAGCCGGCAATAATCTTTGTTATTGAAATTAAAAAGACTAGATGGCGAAATAGCCTGCTTTCTTGCCCACCAGCACCATCCTTTTTAGAAGAGTAACTTTATTAATTCCTCTGAAACTCTGTATCTCTGAAATACCAACGTCCCTGGAAACACTTTCTTTCACTGGGTTCTCTGACAGGGGTAAAATTACTTCATCAAGTATTTCTCTGTAAAAGATGAAAATCTGAGATCTGGGGGATTTCCCAGCCTGTATTTGGTGCCTTTTTATATTAAATGTGGTATATAATTTTGATTTGGGACTCTCTAAAATTACAAAGCTACTTGTGTTCTTTGATACAGTAAGGAGTAAAAAAATAACTCAAGTTGTTGAAGAGTATATAGGTAAGTATAAAAATGTGGTATGTGTAACAATTCCCAGACATCACATCTGCAATATGTGCGTATGCATGCACTCTACATACTCATACATACATTTATGTTAGTCTAGTAGGAGTGACAAAACATACAGGGATATATCACTATAAAATCCCACAGTCTTTCTGGAGTAATATTTCTGGGAATGTTCTTAAACTAAGCTCTGGAACAGAAAAACTACTATGAATGGGGGATTTGTGAACCTGTTTCACAAGAGCAGGCTAGAAAACTTCAACTTTAGTCTTCTCAAATGAAGGCTGAGGGATTATATTGGTGTCTTCTCTAAATTCAACATGAGGATAAAAGCCAAAACCAAATGCAGACTATGGAAGTTGATTTAAGAAAAAATGGTTATTAGCTGGTCAAAATTAATTTAGGCCAAAACTTAGAAGCACCATAACTTTATATGTAGTGAATTGGGAATTCTTCAAAGCTACTCAGAAGACTGCCTACATGATTGCTTTTTCCCTTAAGGTCATCCCCTGGTTAGCATTGGACAACTCTTCCAATGGCAGAGTTAAAACTGTAATGACATGCATGACCTACTCCATCACCTGGGCAAAAGATATTTTGGTGTCTTCAAAAGGAAGGATTTTATTCCAAGTGGAAAAACACCAATTCAACCAATGCCAGGTTGGATGGGGTTTTGAGCAGCTGGGTGTAGTGGAAGGTGCCCCTGTCCATGGCACTGAGGTTGGAACTAGATGATACTTAAGGTCACTTCCAACCCAGACCATTCTATGATTCTATGAAAAGCACATTTATGAATGGCTGGGCTGGCCAGATAATAAGGCACCCTTGGATGTAGAGTTTGGTACCTTGCTGCTCCAAGCAGGCAGCCATGTCAGGGCCTTGCCCTGGCATCTTGCTCACATGCTTCTGTCCCGGACCTGTGTGGTTCGCCAGGAAGAGGCATAGATTTTCTCCCGACATGCACCAAGTGCTTGGCTTGTAGTGGCCTCTTTCGGAGCAGAGAGAAACCAAACATTCTACCTGCAAAGATACACTCTCCAGTGAGAACTGGTCATTCATGAATATGATTTTACCCTTTGGGAACAAAACCACAAATTCCTTGGAAGCCATAGCATGCCTACAGAGCCACAGGATCTGCTTTAGTGAAAACGGTGAAGGAGAGATCCTAGCAATTTCACTGGAACTCTGTTATCCAGGGAGAACCTACTCAGCTCATCACAAAACTTAGAGAAGTGGCTGGGCAGGTATAAGGGCAATGCCAGTCCCCAATGGGATTTGACATTTCTGAGAGACAGCAGGGAGTCCTGATTTCATTCTCCACGGTTGAAATGAGGACCGTGTTCCCCCTCTCAGGGGGGCCAAAGTTACTAAGCCCCACTGACTCCATGGCACCCACACAGGCAGCTCCCACGCCAGCCTGGGTGCATTGTTCTGCCCCCCTCCTTTCAGCGATGTGCTGGCAGCAGCTTTACTTTTGTTTTGCTGGCTGATCCCTCCATCTGTGCAGCGGCTGGGACCATTCAGTGGCCGTGTGCCTGTCTCCCACTACTCCGAGCTCTGGCCCCAGCACAGCCATTGTCTCTGGAAAAGCAGTCAGTCTTTCCAAACAAAAGTCCCCAGAGCTGGGTAAATCCTTCTGACATCAGCCCCACAGCAAAGGCAGCTGAACGTGGACTTTCACCCCAGCCACGCTCTTTAGGACTTGTTCAGCGTTGCTGACCTCATGTCAAATAAGCCCTGAAACAAAGAGCATCCTCACCCCAATGTGTACTTAAACGTCCCTCAGCCATGCTGGGACTCACCAAGAAGCTGGCAGAGCTCAAAAGTAGCCAAGCCCTTCTGGGCTGTCTCAGCTTGAAAATCAACAAACAACAATGTTGCTGGAAAGGCAACATGTCTGTGCAACTGCATCCCTGCATTCCCTGCAAAGACGGATCAGTGCACAGCCACGCAACCTCAGTATGCTCATCCTTCATTTCTTCTCATCAATATAGAAGCAAGGGAAGGAAAATAAAGGTCTAAGGACTAAGGAAAAAAGTGAAAACAATTTAGAGAAAGAAGAGATTAAAAATTTTTACTGTCCACAGGGATCAGATTTTCACTTGAGAAGATAAAAGGACTGAAAAAGAGACACAGGAAAATCTTATTCTATATTATAGGGACCTACTTAGACTTTATCTGTTCTTGACTGAGAATTTTTGCTAACTGCCACTATGATATCATGCAGGGTACCTACTTATACAGGAGCTACTGTACCATTCATGCACAAATATATAATGATCAAATTGCTGCTGATCCAGAACATAAAAGGTCAAGAGCACCAAATTTGTAAATACAGAATTTGGTTTGGTTTATGTAGATACTATCTTCTCCCAACTTAGTCACCGAGACTGTAATGATACTATTCAGCCATATTTATGAAGCTGTGACTGACAGCTAGGTAATGTTCTCAAAATTAGGAGAAAAAAAATTATTCTGTAAATACGGAATTATTACAAAAGGCCACCAGTAACCCTTCTCAGCCAAGTAAGACTCTTCAAGCTGATGACAGTAATAACTTGAGAATTCCAAATACATACCTCATAATTACAATGTGACAGTTTTCAAATAAGAAACTTAGAGCCCTCCAGGGGTATAAAATAGTCTGAAATATTTCCTCAATTAGCAAATTCAGCTTTTCTCTGACTTCCTCCTGATGTGGCCAATGTAAACTTTTCCATTTTCTGCTTTTTTGTTTTTCTTCTTGTAGAACACCACACCTTAGTACAGAAATAGGAAATCCCACAATTCCAGTTGCCATTTTGCCAGGGGTACTTTTATAGTCATAGAATTGTCTAGGTTGCAAATCACCTTTAAGATCATCCAGTTAATCTGTTAACCAAGAGCTGTTGAGTCAACCACTAAACCACGTCCGCAAGTCTTATAAATACTTCCAGGGATGGTGGCTCCACCATTTCCCTGGTCAGTCTATTTCAGTGCTTGACAACCCTTTCAGTGTTTGAAGATTCCTACAAAATGGTGGCTTCGGGTCATTAGTAAGCCAAGCGGATTTTTTTTAATTTATTTTTATAGACAGTTCACCTTCAAGTTTCTTGGGATTTCAATGCTATTCAAAGGCTTCAAAGAATATTAGCACTTTCAGCATTATTTACTTGTGTGTTTTGTTTTCATCCTCCATAAAGATGAGAGAGGACTTTGAGTGCTTTCTCTCTGTGTCTGACAAATGTTAACAATGGGTATTTGCATTAAAAAGGCTCATGATTTATATTTTGATTTTCAATCTACAGTCAAGATAAGCCTAACCAGATATCATCTGGGGAAGATAAACATTTATCCCATTTTTGACAAGCTGGAAAATGCAAAAGTTCAGAATATATTAAAAGGGAGGGTGCAGCCTTCCCACGCTAAATTTATAGACTACATTATCAGACCTGGCCTTCACATTTCCTCTCTTGCTCCCCTTTTCTGTGCAGAAAATCTGTAGAGCAAGGACCTTATATTATGCTCTTTTGGAGTTTTTTTAAAAGGCTCTTAGCACTTCGTGGTGGTGTCTGAATAATTAATCATACTAAATTTGTATATTTTTATGCTTGCAGAACTATTTGTACCAGAAAATAACAATATGGGCAGGCACAGAAAATGTGCATACACTTTAGTGAGATTGCCTGGCCTACGTGTTCGGTATTGTTTTGAAGGAATGAATATCTTAGCACCCAAAATCCTTTATGTGACAGGAGTGTATTACATTACTGGTTCCATAAACTCCACGAAGAGTTCAGACTTCACAAGAAAAAAATGTGTTATGGGTAGGATGATTTTTTTCACCAATCTGTCACGTCAAAACAATAATTACATAAGACTTTTCAACCTATTTAATTTAAAAGATGCTCTCAGCAGGTAAGGCTAGCACAGTACATATGTCCCTCTCCAAATTCTCATTCATCTTCTTCACTAATCATACCTGAGATTCAGATGGCTGGTCATGCCCAGCATTCATTCTGCATGGTTTACTGGGTCTTTGTGGAAACCACAGCTTCAAAATCATTGTTCCTTATGGTGCTTTTAGCTGCTGCAGCATTTTTCCTGAGCCCACATCCTTTAGCTCCAGGGCTTTTCTTAGCAATTATGATTTATGCTGCCCTACTGCACAGCATTTTTAACTGTGGGATTTTTGTCGTACCTCATTCCAAACCCTCAGTTCTACCTTCATCACTTATAACCTGTGTGCTGGCACCTCACCCAGTTCTTCATCTGACAGCCAAACTACTTACTCACTCGAGCTGGTGAATACCATTCCCAGGTCCTGCAGTCTGTAGGATATAAGCAGCCATTCATGGAAGCATCCCTTATTCCTCTTCTCACCTTCATCTCTGCACCCTAGCATGAAGATGATACTTGAGTGTTATTCCCTTGTGTACAGTGTTACAAATCCACTCCCTGTCACCTTCCGTATGTGCCATAGTAGTTGTATCGAGCTTATCTGGTAGGGCATGTCCCAGCAAGTCTCAAGGGACTTGAGATCTGCTTGAGATCTGCTAGAATGAAGTGTGGCTCCAATCCAGCCTGTGTGCTCCAGCTCCTTGGCACAGCAGGGAATACCAAAGAATGGTGCGTGTTTTGATCGTGCCCCAACGTGGAGTTTGGCCATGGCTGTGGCACGCATCCAGGCACAGATATTGAGAAACTCTCCGGGGTTTATCAGCACAGGCATTGCAATGGATGAAGGCTGTCATTGCATTTCATAGCTACTCTGCTTAAAAACGCAAGACAGTGAAGATTATTAAAATCTGAAATAGGTGCCACCAAGCATGGCGTTCCTTACTGGCTGCCAGGACAAACAAAACCAAGTCATTACATCAACATCTATATTCCCCAAGAGTGTTAGACATCGGCAAAGGGTAATGCTGGGAAAGGGAGGAGAAGCTGGAGCCACAGACAGGAGGGAAGGGAGAAGACTTTCCTTACATACAGAAAAAAAAAAAGTAAAGTCTCAGTCAGAGCATGTGATGTCGTTCTTCCCATAATCTTCTCCAGCCTGCATTTACCGAGAGCATTGAAGAAATCACTCCCATCACTATGCACTACAGTAGAAGTTTCTCACTGGCACATAAGCACATGTGTGCCAGAGATGCCAGAGTCATGGCTTTCCAGACTAATGCAGTTCTCAAATGTGCACATCACTGCTGATAAAGGGATGAGCAGTGGGGGAGGAAAAACCGGCTCTTGCAATGCAGCTGTTCAGTTTTTCAGCCTGAAATAATGCAGTCTGTCTGCCTTCAGTAGCTCAAACGGCTGCTCTTCCTGCCCCCAGTTTCCATTTCCCTCTCTTGCTCACAACTCTCTTGCTTGCTCTGCTTTTGAATTACTCTTTTCTCCCTTCATAGGCAGGGGGAAACAACTCACTGGTTCCCTATTGTTCTAGGGCACCCACCAGCCTTTGGCTGTACCACACACTGGAAGAACGGCTGTCACCTGCTCTCACCTTCTTGCCAAGCAATGCCTTTTGCTTTTCCTTTTGTTGAGCATTTGCAAGTTGGAGGACCCCATGAAAGCTGCCTAAGTGTTGAATGCTGTGGACTCTGGGGATGCATGATCCTGCAGAGCAGCAGACCTGCTCAGACTACCACAGAAGTGGGTGCATTCCTCTAGGAATCTCTAAAAGGTTGACAACTAAGCTGGGAAGAGATAAGGGATCAAATTAAGCCCTTAGGTGAAGTGGGTTACAACACAGGAGAAAAAAAATAGCCGAAGGCAAACAAAAAAAATAACCTTTACCCTTCCCCGATACTCCAGAATGCACATAGAGATTTGGAAAATCTGCAAAAGTACAATCATGTGAAAGGGTGTGAGGTCTTATACCAACCTCCTAGATTCCCTTTAATGTCTACTTATGCTTATTCACAGAATCACAGAATATTATGAGTTGGAAGGGACCCACAAGGATTATCTAGTCCAACTCACCATCTAACACCCGTACAGAGACCGAGAGCACATCGCAGAGCGTAACACCAACCTAGATCCCTCACAGTCTAGCAGGCCACTCCGAGCCGGAAGGGGCCCAGGATCATCCAGCCCTACACCCCCCAGCTAGACCATGTCACTAAGCTCCTCGTCCAGTCTTCTCTTAAACACCTCCAGGGACGGCGACTCCACCACCTCCCTGGGTAGCCCATTCCAATATGCAATCACTCTCTCTGTGAAAAACCGCTTCCTAACATTAAGATCAAACCTCCCCTGGCATAGCTTGAGGCCGTGCCCTCTCGTTCTGGTGTCGTCAGCCTGGAAGAAGAGGTCTACACCCATCTGGCTGCAACCTCCCCGCAGGTAGTTGTAAACAGCAATGAGGTCACCTCTGAGCCTCCTCTTCTCCAGACTGAACAATCCCAGTTCCTGTAGTCGCTCCCCATAGGGCCTGCCCTCCAGTCCCTTCACCATCCTCGTTGCCCTTCTCTGGACCCTCTCAAGCAGCTCAACATCCCTCTTAAACTGGGGAGCCCAGAACTGCACACAGTACTCCAGATGAGGTCTGACCAGCGCTGTGTACAGGGGAAGGACAACCTCCCTGGACCGATTGTTTGGCTACAAAACAAAAGAAAAAGAAGTCTCTAGTAGGATTTCATATTTTTATTTCTATAACAATAATTGTTATTGATGCTGAAGCATTTCTTCATATGATGACTCTATCTTCAAGCAGAAGCATGTTTGAAAGAAAAAACCCTCATCTCTGAAGTTAGGATGAGATTCAGTAAAAAGCTATCAGATACAGATAACTCCCCCGAAAGTATAGCTGGTTATTACTTTAATATTTAGGAGAAAAGCAGTGTTAAAGAACTAAAAATTTATGATGCTTTTCTATAGGTAGCTGTGAACAAATAACATCTTGTAAGCCTTAAAAATTATTTCACTGTCCACACAAGGGAATTTCTAAAAGATCAGCTGCATACACTTATCCACTGGAAACTTGGAAATACGGGACAGATTCAAACCATTCAGTTTTAACAACCTGTTGGAGATATTTCACAGGATTCCAACAGAGACTTGAATCTCTGTCTCTGCCACAGTGGTGGTATGAAGAGAAATCCAATGATGGAGCCCAGGGTGACCTCTCTTTTGATCTGGGCTCCGCAGGAAAGTGTTACAAGTCAGGTCAGACCAACATCAGGTTCAAGTCTGCCAAGACCTATTTGAGTAATCAGTCTTGGCAAAGGAAGCAAGTGCAACAGCTCCACTGAAAGCAACCAGCTGTCCTCCAGGTAAACGTCCCACACAACCTGAGCAAGTGTGGCGGGGTTTAGCCAACTCTGAGCATCATGATTAAATCTTACTTACGTAAATATGAGATATTACTGGCATAAAACTTTGCAGCAACAGGCCTCTGCTTATTATAACTTCTACCCCCTGCAATAACTTAGAAAAGATTCATTTTAATACAGTACAATGAACAGCTTAGTACTCCCTTCAGGAGGAGCTTCGCATGTCAGAGCACTTCATATACTTGTTAGCAACAAGCATAGGCCCTTTTAGTACAAGGAAAATACTTTGGCAATAAAAAAAGCAACAGCCAGCAGCTATAGGCACTATTATTTAAATAATAGTGACTTTAGACTCACCTTTTGAAAGGCAAAATAAATAAATCCTTACTGCAAAGCCAACACAGAAAAGCATTCTGGGTTTTCCTCTCTGCAGCACCACAGCAAGTCATGAGTAATTTTGGGCTCTGGAAAATGAAGGTGCTGATAGAAACAAAAGGCCATCAGGAAAAAAAAATGAAAGTAGTTAGTGTATGAACTAGCAACAGAGGGAAAATGTGGGGATTTATTTGACAATCCTTTCTACAACACTTCAGCAATCTGATAAGTGGTTGGGACTTTTCTCTGGAAGAAAGCAGGAGTGGAGTATGACTTATTTTTTAAGGATAACATGAAACTAAATCTCTTTTTCTTGATACTGCCAAAAGTCTCATTATGAAAAAAACCCCAAAAAAAAAGCAGAACAGCAGTAGTTATCTGTGTAGTGCTGCAAAGACTCACTTTTGACTCACTGATTTAAAAATGCTAAACTTGTTTTTGTAAAGATCCTGCAGGGATTCGTCCATATGTGTAGGAAAGGTGGTCACACTTTTTTTTGGAAACCAACTGGTCAGCCACCCTTTTATGGCTGCAGCTGCAGAGAGAGAGGAACAACACACCATGGCCAAATATGGAGCCTGTCTGAAGTTGCTGAGGCCATTTCTTTCATTGGACTCAAGCCACTAATTCGCTCTTTTATTGCATGTTGTGTTCAGCTAGCCCAGATGTTACAGAGGCATCGAGATGCAGAAACATTGTGCCTTCCCTTCAAAATATTTCCCCTGAAAGTACTGCACAGCCTAATTAAATAATGACATTTGCAACAGGAAAAATAATGTAAAAATTAGAGCAGTGTTTCTGCTTGTACTGCACCCCTCCTTGACAAGCAGCCCAAAGTACGTAGACGACAGTATGCAGAACATCATGCTGTGCTAGCAGACCCGATGTGCTCAGAAAAATAAAACTCATCCTTGGTTTGTGCTGCAGTGGAGGAAATAGGCAAGGAGCTCTCCCGGGAGTCCCCATACAAAGTTGTCCATCACCCAGACCTGTAAAGGGGTGTGCTGAGCACCTGCCTGCCTTCCACAGGCAAAAGCACATGGCAGCACATGTATTTAAAGGCAATAGCACTGCTGAGAAATAAGTACAAAGAAGGGATGCTCACGACTTACAGATCAGCACCAAGACATCATTTGGCTCCTGTGCAGGTCAGCATCGGGCCCTAGCTGCAGGCTGAGCACTGGAGCTCCGCTGGGGCAATAAGGGGGCACGTGGCACTGATGGGTGGTAGGTAAGGGGACTACTGGAAGCATGCTCAGCCAAACTTGCCAGACACACCAGGAAAACCATTCAATAGTTAATTACATGAAGCCCTGGAAGCAAAATGCTACAACTAAAAGCAGTCAAGCTCATCCAGAGGTAAGCTGGCTTTTAGGTATAATATCTATCACCATTCCTACCCTTCTATAAACAGGCAGAGGAAGGAAATTAAAAGCAAACAAGGAGACACAACAGCAATATCTCTTCATCAAACAAGGAGAAGCAAGTGAGAGCAAGAGGCCAAAAATTCACAGTTGCTTTTCCCTGATCCTGCTTCTCAAAGACATCCTTTTGTCCCCCTTCATCACCACCTTTGCTCTGCCTTGTGCTGGCACAAGCATTTGCTCAGCTCTGCAGTGAGCTGGACTAGGGGATCTAATCCAGGATGAAACTAATCTAGCAAAAATGAATTACAGCACACAGGCAGGAATGTGCAGCCAGGGCAATGGAGAGGGCAAAATCAGCCTCCCTCAGCAACAGTATCCCCAGGGGTCATCTTGAACCAAACAATGGTGTTAAAGAGTCCGTACCTGTGAGTGCAGATGCTATCATAGCAGGGAAAAAGCTTCATGTGGCCACAGGCACACAGGGACTTTAAGCTCAGAGCCTCTGATGCTTGCTAGCAGTGGAGACAAGAAAGCACACAGCTCAGCACATGCAGCAGAGCCTGCTTGACAAGGCAGCTAAATATTCAAGCAGTTAGCTCTGTGCTGATGCAGCTACACAGTTGGCCGTGATTTAATGCCAGCTCCCGTGCATTTGCATCCGTCACAGTCGCCACAGAGAATTAAGCACTGCAAGTATAGGTCAAGAACTAGAGCTGGTCCCATTTCTTCAAATTCAATTTGATGTTCCAAATGCAAAAAGCGCCAGGAATTTTAACACTTTTCCCCTAATTTCTGCCATTTGTAAACAGTCTGTAAGAATGTTGAGAGAGCACTGCCTCCCTAGAATCAGTCACAAGAAATTAATTCATCAGATTAGCCTTTGATCTCCCTCTCCAGACACCTCCAATTTAAAATAGCATTTATTTGTGGTACATATAACCATGTTGGCTACCAAAGAATTACAGCAGAAATAAGCTAGACCCACCCCTAATTAACATTGCAGTGTCTCCTTCACTCGAACTCTCTCTGCTTGTGCCCAGCTCAGCCTAAGCCACCGAGCTTTCACCAAACCCAGGGCTGCATCTGTTGCTGGCAAAAACCAGAGCAAACAGGGGCCAGTTAATGAGTACTGAGTAGCAATGGTTTCTCAGGAGCCATTATGTTGTGAAGGCAGATCCAAGTTCAGCACTCTGCAGCCACTGGAATGCAGTATCCCTCGCCTTGACACGCTTCCTGCAATGGGGAGAATCAAGGGGAACTGGCACCAAACTGGGCTGCCTCCACAGCAGCCAAAAATGCCCCAGAGCTAATATTCAGCTTACTTGATAAGGGTGCATTTAAGACCCCTATGTGTTCCTCTAACAGTTCATGGTGACTTGTGCAAAGAAGGTCACTGCAGTAAACTTCAACCTTAACAAAAATGGAGAAAGAAGAGGGAGAANATGAATTTTCTCCTAATTAGTTTGCATGATAGTGTAAGTAAATTATAGTTAATCCTAAATTAAATGCCATGGAGTAAAAAAGAATAGAAAGACAGTGAGGAAAGACGAACACACACAAACACACACAAAGGCTTGCTGTTAACACAAGTTAACTCTCAGGCTCTCTCTGCAGAGTCACTATGGCAGTAACAGGCAAATCTGTGATGCCAGGGTGGATGTTCCTGACACCTAAGAGAATGGTTCAATTCTGCTCCGAGATACACCAGCAGAAATTCTGAGTAGCTCCCTTTATATCTGTGAAATTAGATCAAAACCAGACCCAAGATCCCTGCTCCACAAAGCTTGCTGTGTACTGTTGACAGCTAAAATGATGAGCAAAGACATCAAACCTCAGGGAAAGAGGGAAAAGTAAAGGTGACCAAACAGCAGGAAAAGGGTGTGGGGGAGAAGAATCACTCTGAGGAAAGCAGTTACAGCTTCTGTTTCACGGGTTTTTTCTTTGTGATTAGTGGGGACCAACCGTGTCCTGCTTTTAAAAGCCAGGTGTGGCAGTAGGAATGGAGAGAAGCTGAGCAAAGATTAATGGGAATTCCAGAGACAAAAGGAACTAACTAGCTTTAAAAGTTCTCAGCAATATTCAGTCGAGGCCAGGTTCCTGATTTACCAGTGTTGATACCAGTCTTTGATTGATAGGCAAGTCTGTCCTACCCTGTCACACAGATGAGGCATGAGGCTCTTTTAGTGAAAGAGCACACAAAAGACACCTTGCAAAGGGAAATGGTGTGACCATAGCTTTTTCCTCAAGAAATACACATCTGAAAACATAAACCTAGGGATGATCTGTACTTTTATTTCCAATTGGGCAGTCTCCTTCATCAGGTATGAACTTCTTAACCCAAAGCAGCAGAGCTCTGCTCTTTCCATCAATAAAAATCAAAGCTTGTATTCACCAATGACTCTGATACATGATAGAAAATTGGTGGTTACGCACACGTACACATATCTGCGCGCATGTGCAAGTGTTCAAATTTAATTTGGGGCAACACCATAACACTGCTGACTGAATGGTAAAATAGCCAAAATCATAAACTGCCAATCACTGGCATTAACTCAGGAATGTTAAATATGCCTAACACCGTAACCCCTGGCATATGGTGCTGGGACTCCACTGGCTATCAGTAGTGATGCATGAGTGGGCCAGAAATGCTCTGAAATGCATGGGGAATGGAGCCAGCGGGTAAGACAGGCATTTGGTTTCTTCCAGTAGAAGGGATACTCTCCTTCCAGTTAATTTTTGGGCAATCAGTAACTCGCCTGTGAGGGTTCTTTGTAATGTGGCACTGCATAAACACAAACACACTTTGCCTTTCTGCACTACATAGATCAGCAAGAAGCCCAGCTCCTCACCTGCCCCTGCTGCTCACCTGGGTCTCCTAGCCTGGGGACCCAGGGTGGGCAGGGCTGAGCCAGTCCAGGGAGCTCCTGGGCTGGAAGGAGTCCCACTGCACTGCCCCCAGCTGAAAAGCTCCCCATTCACAGGGGGAGTCCCTGAGAGCATTGGGATCTGGCAAAACATTTCTACCCCGGGGTGCCTTTGGAGGTGCAGCTGAAGTAAAATGAAGGCTCTTGGTGAATTTTTAATCAACTGAGACTGCTGCATAAGGAGGGCTGCAGAATTCAGCATTGCTTTACCAATATGCTGACTAATAGCCCTGATTAAAATCTTAGGGTGCGTTTTGTAGCACACAGGAGTATTAATTCCAGTTCAGTTCATTACCTGTGCCTAAAGAAATGCTAATCGCAGCTTCAGCCAGGCCTGAAATTCTTTACCTCCCCTTTAAATAAAATTGTGCTGTATTCAAACATACAGCTGCCCCATCAACCTGAGATCCAAGGTCCTCTCTGTCTCTGACCAACTCACCTGGGAGGTAGAATGACGCCTGCATGGTGGCTTGAGATGCATAGATGAAAGATGCAATACAAAGGCAAAAGATACGCACTGCCTCCATGACCTGATTTTGTCCTTTTCCATTTATCAGACGTTGGGGTTTGTAGCTTATGGCTGTTTTGGTTTCTTTTGTAAGCACTGCATTTGTAAATGGGAACTCTCAACTGTGCTGCAGTGGCAGCTGCCATTTTGCATTCATGTGCAGAGAGTGAGGCAGTGAAGGAGCTCTGAAGAAGAACTCACGTTACTTCTTTTTTTCTCCTTGTTTTGCTGCTGCATTTAAATATAAAATAAAGGTCATCCTGACTGAAAGGATAGAATTGCTCTATGGAAACATATAATGAATGCGCTGGATGTAAAAAGGGCAAATGTCCTTTAAGCAAAAACATAAACCAAATTACTTTTTTTTTAATAAAAAAAGCTTTTTCATCCCCGGGCAGTTTCTTTCTGTGACTAGTGCAGGTTAAGGCTCAAGGAATTACAAATTCACATAAGCTGTCACAATCGGAGCAGAGGAAATACTTCCACTGCACAGGAGCTCTTTTCTTCTCTCAACTTCCCTAATCACGAGAGAATTTTAGGAAATAATAGAGCTGTAAAATTCAGAAAGACAAGTTACTTTTGCATGTGTTACCTGTTCCATGCACTGCTCAAATGTAAAACAATTAAAAATCTCCAGTACCACTATAAGGCTTATTGCTGTGAAGTCTATTCACATTTAAAGGCTATGACACTTACAGAAAGGAAGTTAAACACAGTAGAAGGGAAACCAGGCAGAAAGAGTTTCTGAGTGCTCTTGGATTCCTGCCCAGTGCCCGCTGCCCCACTGGTACAGACAATATATAAGCTGACCGGAAGAAAACATTTGGTCATTTCATGTTTTCTGCCAGGTGAGTTCTGCAGGAGGAAGGGGCAGAAAGGGGTAGAGCTCTGCTTCTCAAATAACCAAATGACAGCATGAAGCACTATTTCAGCAGCTCTTCTTTGCATTGCCATGCACAGAAAACAACCACTTTATCTGGTGAGACAAAGCCCAAACCTACACCGTAAGTACAGCAACGCTGCTTTGGTAAAAATGCTGGGCTGTTTTCCTTTCCAGCCTTCCCCATCTCATTCCCTCCATAAGAAGAAACTGCTTGTTATGAATCAGAAAATGCTAGGGGGATAGAAATTGTGGAAATTGGAGCCTTACTGCATGCAAAGACGTTGCGGACCAGGGGCTACTTATGAGTTACAAAATATACTTTAAAACCTGGTGTTTACATGCACCGAGTAGAAAAGAACGTGACACTTGATCAGCCCAGCCAAGAATTACCTTGGAGTTTGAAGAAACCCACTACAGAGCTTTAGAGAACAATGACATCAAATCATTACTATACAAAACTGACTTTTTGCTCAACATATTATGACAGCCATTTTAAAAGGAGATGTGTAAAGACAGGAAAAGGAAGGAAATTAGAACAAATGGGAGTTTCAGATCATAATAATAGGCTTGGAGGAGACAGATCAATCCCATCTAGGAAGATGTTCTAAAGAACAATATGTAATGGTAACAGTCCAAGTAGTACCTCTACTACCACTTTTGGGCCAAATAATTTAAACTTGTCTTACCCGTTGCTTATAATGTACCACTTCTTTCTCTATTGGCATATTGTGAGGATTAGTGTTTGGTGGAGTAATTTTCTATAAATATAGTGCAATAATTACATAGACTATAATCAAGTTAATACAATCATGTATACACATAGAAAATGACTGGAAATTTCAAAACACATAGACTGTGCAGACATTTCTGCCCCAGGCAATGCAAAAACTATGACTCATACTTCAAGTCAGAATGGGAGTAATTTTAAAATCTCAATTAAAAAAAAAAATTCGGAAAATTGTCTTGAGATCTCAATTCATGTTCTGCCTTTTGAAACTTTAAGATTGCTATTTGCCGGATTTTCACACAGCCAGGAGGATTAACAGATGTAGTCAGAATCTGAGACTGAGAACTATGTCAGGAATTTGAAATAAATCATTAATCTCCAACAACTCTGGAAAAGGCTGAACACAAGTGACATCCTCATTTATTTCATTTTAAATACATGTCACTCCCAGACCCCAATTGGGTTTTTGCAGACTCAATCACCCCCCGTAGGTGATTTTCCTAGTGAAAATGCAACTTAGAGCAGACACGGGGTACAAGCAGTGATGTCCAAGAAAAAACAATCACGTGAATTTTCTAAAACTAATTTCAGACGGGAAGCAGAGAAATATCCCTGCTGCCACAAACTGGGATACCTTCCTGCCAGGGCTCTGTCTGACTACGGACTTTATAGTCCAAATGGGGTTTTTCAGTGCACAGCAGGCACTGGCTGCAGGGTGGATGTTCAGAAGGTTGTTCCATCAGTGCAACCCCTCTCCTTGTGTGCTGGCACCGGGAATTTTGGCAAGGTATCGTGCTGCATATAGGGGAAACATGAATTTGGAGCAGCCTGGAGAAAAAGTCACTTGTGGAAGCTTTCAAGTTTTGCAGGTTTCATCTTTTTGTCCCAAGAAGCAGGAGCTGCATGCAGGCTGCATGTGGGCAAGGGTAGGCCTGTCACATGGGGCCCTGCTTTCCTGTTGTGGTACCTGGAAAGCTCATGCCAGCACCCTGACTGGTGTCACCGACCAGCTGTGGTCAGTGGGGCTATGAAAACATAGCAGCAGAAAATCCTTCCCACCTGTGTTTCTTATGACCCCCTTGCAGATCATTATATTCATCATCTTCTGCTCTGAGTTCTTAGAAGTTCTGCTCCTATCTTCCAATGAGTCAAAGTCAATGTGTACAATAAACAACCGAACAAAAATAGGTAGGACCACATCTCAACTGCACATGCCTCTAGCTGGGGAAGCAGTCTTTCAGCAAGACGATCTGTAAGCAGCACTGAGTAGGTAGGTAGTTCTGGGGGGTGCAGAATGCACAGCCTGCACTCACAGTTGCTCACGCCAACACAAAGTATGGTGTTACTACTTCAAGAACAGCTTTGGAGACACTGCTCCTTTACCTCCATCTCTTCATATACTACTACCAGAAACATTACTCAGTGCTTCCTTCAGATGCAGACAGTATAAGCAGTGCAAAACACACCTACTGATAAGAATTTTAAATTCTTCGGTATCCTCGCAAGCCCTTAATTCTGCATGTGTTTGAAAGCAGGAAGATTCATTCCTTTGCCTTTTTAATAAAGTATGCTTCTTTTTTTTTTCCTGTCCACAAATTCCCCCAATGTCTCCATTTATCAAAGCTGAGGGGAGCTTTAGGAAATTATTACTGCCACTATGGAACATGCAGGTTCCCTCACTGCTCCTTCTGCAGCTCTATGTTCCTTTCCCTGGGAAGAAGAGCATCTTAATGGTTGGAATCAGTGATCTGAGGGGTCTTTTCCAACCTAAATGATTCTATGATCTACAGAACTGGGTACTAGTGTACACCGACTCTCACCTATGGTATCTGCAGCTCTACCAGAAGCCTCAAGTCTTGGCATCACCTGATTACAAGAAACCCTGTTTCGAGTTAAAACTAAGATTTTTTTCTGGCGAATAAATAACAAGTACTAGAAATACTTCAAAAATGTTTTAAGACCTCTAATGATGATGATAATAGGAACAAGTAGTAGTAGTAGTTATTACCAATCTCAGGTGACTTGGGCATGACTCTTGCACATCTTGGGCTGCCAGCAAAGTAGAAGAGCTGCCTGCACATTTTCACCTTATCATGGCAAGAGTTCTTGCAGGCCCAGGAGGCCAGAGAGCTCAGCATCATGACAATTACAATGATTAAACTTCCTTGTGAAATCGAGAACTGAACAGAGGTACAAAGAGATGTAAGTAGCATCTGATGAATCATGTGAGAAAGGTAAAGCCAAGCTGCAAAACATCCTCTCTCCTTGGCTCCCAGCCTAGGCACTCAGTCTTACCATAACAGTCCTTCACAGATTATCTTGCAGCAGAGCATATAAATCTCCTTTTATTTCAAAGCAGTAGGTAATCAATACCCTAAATAAGACAAAAACAAAATGCTCTTTAGAAAATTGTTTTCTTGATAGAAGACAGGAAATAAATATTCCTAATAGGTACCTACTTGCTTTTAAATTATAATGGCATCAGCTCAGTAATATGTGATGCCTCAATTAGAGTTCCATTGTGCTATGAGATGTACAAACAGGTCAAACTGGTTCAAGCTATTCTTGTGATAATTTCTGAAAATAAAGAACAGAACATGGGAAACATTAAAATGCTGAATGTGAAACCTCCTGTAGTTCCGTCAGACATCTTGCTTGAGAAATCCCCCGGAAACAAATGCAGCAAACTACTCGGACAGGTACTCCTTAATAAAAAAAAAAGCACTGAAAACTGATTTTACATTCGTTCTTGATTTGTGGATTTCAGGGATGAAAAGCAGTAAAGGAGTGTGACTGCTGAATACCTCCCTCTTTTTATAATGCACACACATGCACACACACACTTACCCTCTCCCTACACACAGTACAGAAAATCCCTCAGCTTTGACTTTCATAAGCAACCAAATGAGTCACATCTAGATATAAATTAACATGATTAATACTGAAGAGCAATCCACTACTTTAAATTTGCCCACTGGCAGTTGCACATACTGATATTTTCAGTGTTTTTTTAATATAATTTTGCAAAAACGAAACTATCTCTCATCCATTAGTGTCTGAGATATGAATGAGAGGTGGTTTGTGCCACTGAGAGACAGTATTTCCCAGGTCACTTTAAAAATGCATTATAAATATGATGATGGAATGAATTTCCAAACACCCCTTGATTTTCTTGACAATTTCACAGATAGTCTGACCATCTTTATTTTCTCCAAAGATAGCTTTACATCCTTGCTATGTACAGTTAAGTACAGCCTTCAACAATGGCTCCCAAGGTACAGGAGGTTTAAAATGCAGGAGCATATCAGGGTTCAGCTATTGTTATTATGAAAATTGATAGAATTTTTTCCTCTGGAAAAGAACTATGGAGAAAACTGAGTTTCTGCTTGAGGAATACTTTCTACTAAACTTCTGTTTCCTAGTGAAAAATGTCAGTACACTAAATCCTGCAAAGCAGAAGTGTTAAATGCTGTTGCAGTGAACCTGGGGAAGTATTTCCATGTGTTGCCTATGCTCTTGCCTTGGGGTCATATCCTGCACCCCTCACAACTCCACATTAGGTGCCTGTCTGGGATGGGCTGTATTTCTTTACCACATGGGAAGCATTGGCTTGACCAGGCTAAGGAGAAGAGTGGAAGCCTAAAGTATCTATACATAATTATGAAAGTCAAAAAGTGTCCTGGCAGTGTTTCAGAAGCAGCACATCTAGATTTTAGGGAACATGCTTTGCAAACTTCTTGTAGGGGGGAAAAAATCCCTCCGTTTCCATGTCCAATTACCATCATGAGAAGCTGATGTGATAACAGTACCAGTGCCAAGTGAAAAACAGATATGAGGACCTGCTCTTTGCCTAGGGGAGTTTGTGATCTAAGTATTTCACCACTGTCTGCCAAAGTAATATCCAAAGGTATGGTAAGAAAGATGTAAGTAAATGCTTCAATTTGTATATCTAAAAATATTACGAAGTGCTGACTCCTCTTATCCGGTGCCTCTCAGCTGTGTAATTCTATGTAGAAAACAGGGTTAAGGAGTGTCTTCAGGGCCAGGAAATGACTTTACTTACAGATCAACTGAAGATTTCACATCTAAAGTATGGATGGTAAAAGAAAAAGAAAAATCTGCAGGCAAGGTTAGCAGCACTGGTGGGGAAAATGAGTCAGAGAATAGTGTGCAAGAGAAGCATACAGAGGAGTAAACATCTAAGGGTATAAGGGCCTTGAGCATGAAGGAACACAACAGAGGTAGCCATTCAAAGCAGATGGCAACATGGCTATTGAGAAGGAGATGAAAGAAGCACTGCTATGGAAGAGTAGGGGTGGCTTTTAGGAGATGGGCAAATTCTAGGTGGAAGATGGGAGACTGACGAAAGCCTCCACTGCAGATAGTTTGGGATTTGAGAACAAGAGAAGCCAAAGATGATCAGGGGCTCTTGGTATGACAGTCAGGATGGTGGAGAAGCAGGATGGTGAAGTATAGCCACGTTTCTAAAACAGGTACCTTTGTGCAGTGCTCACTCCAAAACTACTTCCAGCTTTCCATTCGGAGCTCAAGTATCCTTGGCCTTTCTCCAGCCACCATCTGAGCTTCAATTTAGAGATCATCACCATATGCTCTCCATTGCTGTATTCCTTGCAATGCTAGGACTAACCAGCATCGAGCTTTACCTTTCCTCCAGGGAACGATTGACGTTAACTTTTACACCTTGCAGTGGTTCTGCAGTCAAAAGGTTCCTTGGGTTACAGGGAACAAACCTACGAATCCTCCTCCTCCTATACTCCTGGCAGTGACCTTCCAGGAAAACCCACATCCTGACACATCTCCTGCCCACAGACTTATCTGTAACAGGCACCCATGACAGCCATGAACCATATGGCTGGGCAGTAGAGAGCAGAGGTGCTGGGACTTTTGGAGAGCAATCACCACAGGTTGGTGGGCAATATGTTCAGAAATAAACCTCTGCATTCCATTGTGGAGAAACACTGGGAGCACATCCAGCTGCCCTGACCTCAGGTCAAGGAAAGAAAGAGAAATTTGCAGCAATTTGTTCAACAAGATGCTCTTAAATATATAATTTAGGAGAGACTCGGGTCCGTTCTAAAATTGAAAAGTCCAAGTTTGCCATCAGATCTGCAGAGACCACAGCAAAACAGGAATTGGTAATTTACAGAAATCTCCTAACTCCCCTGTCAATCCATATGTGCAGTTACATAGTTCAAAGGAGAGGAATAAACACAGACACATTCAGAGAGAAACAAAAATGACACCTCCACCATGAAAAACTTTTCCTGCAAGTGATTCAGTCCTTTCCTGCTCCTAGCCCTGGTTCCCAAGGAAAGAAGGACCGAGCAGCTCTGTCAGAGCAATCAGATTGTTGTAGAAGTTTTCTCTTCCATGACTGCATTAAGGTCATGCCTCCATGATCATTAATCCTGGCACTTTAGTCTCAGTACACATTTGATCTGGATCAGCCCAGGGCACATAATCACATTTAAGATGAATTAGCTAGAACACATGATACAGAGTTTATGCTGGCCTCATGCCAGTTGTGGGAGGACTAACGACACCAGATCCCACACAAAGCCTGCCAGCACAAAGTAACCCCAGTGCTGTTTTTGGAACAAACATGAACCAGTAGAGCCATATTAGTCACCTGGAACCAGCCCTGTGCACAGACTGGTTGCTGCATTTTTGATGCAGTTATACTTAGAGTCAGACTGACTAAGTCCCACTTAATTAGGAAGTCATGGCAATCAGACTTACTCTTAGTCAAATCACATTTTAGTCCTTAGAGCAGACTTGTCCCACAAGTTAGAATGATACAAATACACCTAGACTGGGTGTAAACAAGCACATGGTACCTTCTTAGCTTTGTCTCCTTCCTTCCTGGGTCTGCTCAGGGCAAATCTCACAGTTCTCCAGTCTAGAGGAAGGAGAGGCATGCTCTCACTCCTCCCTCTGCATTTTGGAAACAAATTGTCTTACCCTTTTGGGCACACAAAAGAAAATTAGATGACTCTCAATATATAGCTCATTTAACCTGTGACTTTACTGATGAGTATTTGCTCCAAGTATTGTGAGGAGGAGGAGGAGGCAGGATGAGAGATCTCCTGTCCAGTGCTTACTATCCTTACTATTCTATTGCACCAAAAAAGTCATCATCAACAGCTATCTCTGCTTGAAAACATGTTCCTAAAACACCTGCTGTGCCTGCCAGTGCTAACCATTTTAAAACACCATATATTATATGACTTTAATTGAGTTCCACACAGTAGTTAGCTCAAGTATAGAAAACTGGCAAGTGTTCTAAATGGAATGTGTCTATAGACAGACAACACAATGCATTGTTTTCCTGTTAATGTCTGGGCGACAATATCTACACATGCCATTCCAACATAAGGTTGTAGCCAAATGTTTTCATCTTCAGATAAAAATAGAGTAAGTCTTCTGAAGCAACCACCATACCAGTTATCTTTTACTAGATGCAATTAAACAGTACTCAGACTTCTTATATTGGATCCCTAACAGATAATTGAGGAAAATCATAAAGTTCTAGAAAATAAAAGCCATAGGCGCCTCACATGGGGAAACTAATAGGAATGTGATAGTTTGAGCAGGACCCTGAACAGCAATTCTGACATTCTCCCTGTGACAATAAAGGGAACAAATGGAAGAGAAAGGCAGAGAGACAACTTAGCTCACCTCCTGGCCTCCTGCTTTGCCTTGTCCTTTGCCTTAGTCTGCTTTTCCCTAGCAGGAAAAATAATTTCTATCCTAGATCTTGAACCACATAATTCTTTTATTTCTAAAGTGTGATAACATTTCCTTATTCCCGGCAGTTGCCAAAGAAAGCTTTCAAGAACTTGGTGAAACATCTTCTGTTCCAGCCTAGCTGATCATGAGATAATCTGTTCTTAATATATACAGTCCTAAGCTTGTAGCACTTAAATTTTAGATCAGCACAATATTCGTTCCTGGCTGTGACTCAGTGGAGGCTGCAAGAGACAGTGGAGGGGAAAAAGGAGAAGAATTTTTATAGCAGGTTATTTTTATTAGAAAATAGTGCGTTATATAAAAACAGCCTTATTGAATTGAGGTGTTCAAAGCAATTCCTGCAGAGAAAGATTACAGTAAACAGAGTTCAGGTGAGAGGGTCAGAACTGCAAGCTAAATGCGATTTATTCCACTGGTGCAGAAACCTAGGAATGCACTCCAAGGTAATCATAAACACATGTGATACAAGTATCTCACATGCATAAATGTACATCCCACCAAGCAAATCTTGAACTGTGCTCAAAGTCAGTAACCACAATAAATATAGTAAAAGTACAAACTCTTAATCTCCTCACAAAATCATATGTAATGGTTTATGTTCAGCACAAGTGACAAGAACAATTACATGGTTAAAAAAGACTGCACTTGTCATATGTTTAAATAAAGCATTTAAGGAAAAAGGTAAGTGTGCAGAAAAAAAGAACGTGTTCGGGTGTGTCCATTTGAACCCACAGTAAAGCCCAAGACACAAAGGAGATCAGCTTGAAAATAAAACCAGGTGGTACATTAAGCATACATAAGTAACAAAACAATACAATGCAATGGAAATACACAGGTATGGGGATTAAAGCCAATGCAAAGGGGGAGATACACCATCTGTAAAGTGCCCAGGGGAAACAACATATGAGATCATGCTGAATGTTTCGATGTCTGGATGTTTGGCTGCCTGGAAATCAGGTGAGCCATTTCTGAAGAAAGAATGATTCCACATTCTTAAAGATTGAGCTCCTACTGCTCAGTACCTGCTTCAGGCTCGCCTCAGATTAACTGTGTCCACTAGAGATGTAGGTAAGGGAATGTGCAGGGAGGGAGTCTTACCAAAAACAGAGTTCATTTGCAGTGCTCTGAAAACAGAGGGGATGAGGATAGGGAGAGCAAGAGCAGTGAAGTCACCAAACCTCGTAGTGCAGTCCTGTATTTAGTGTGAAGACTACACTGCTCTGAATGCAAAACCAAACAGTTAACCAGCAACCGTATTTTGACCAGCGGCTTTAATTAAACTTAGCTAGACAGAAAAAACCCACATTTCTATACATACATTAACTCTTCAACAGTTACTCAAGATCAAAGCAAAGGAGGACAGGGGCAAGGGAGAGCAGGGAGAAGGGTCACTGGGAAACATGTTTTTCTCCTTTATCCTGAAAAAAGAGGTTGTCCTCCATTATAACACAGCTCATTCTATATATTTCCTGAGTAGCATGTTGTCCCTACCAAGCTCATGTCTTGTCATCTCTAGTCATGCTTAAGCCTTGCAATATGTCAGTGGAAGTTGGATGTGCAAGTCTTGCCAGCATAGCCCATAAGCAAAAGACCACATAGACCACGTTCGCTCCACTGGCATTTTGTCACATTAAAATAACTGTAAGCCAGAGAAAGCTGAAAGTTACATTAATGCAAATTTCTACTCACCTATATTTTACCTTCCTTCAAAAAGAAACACAAAACAAAAGACTATAGACTCAAAGATAACACTGTAGAAAAAGGCCCAAAGAAACCCAACACATGGTAGGTTTCTTGAAAGAACAATCCCTGTCTCTGAAGAACATCTGTAGTATAGTATGTCAATCAGAAACTGGAATTTCCTGCAATTAATCAATTTAATAAAAAAAATAAATTACAGCCCACCTTCAAATTCTGCACATGGTTTGGTTTCCTCTCCTTTCCTAGACCTTTTGATCAATCATGGAAGAAAACTGACTGGCTAGACTTGCTCTACTGAAAATGAAAGATGAACTGGGAAGCTCATTTATTTTTCTTGGAGAAAGAAACAGACAAACTGACCAACCAGCCAAACGAGGCCATCGGCCAAAACAATTTTTTGTGTTTTGCCTGTCATTTCAGTCCACATTTGTTCCTCTAACAAAACTAAGCAGCCCGTTAATACAGTTATTTGCCTAACAATGATGAGGCAATCCAAGTGCTTCTGGATTGTTTCCAAACAAATATTGAATATAATTTTATAATCTGGTGATGTTTAAAAGGAATGAGTTGGAGGCTTTCAGGCCTCCACACTTATTAATACCCACTACACAACCAGAATAAAGCTGACTCACAAGGGAAAATGTCTTCTCAGCTGATGGAGACGTACAATTTGGTAGTTCTGGCTTATGGCTGGAGAGGAAAGTAACTTCCTCTGCAAATCATGCTTTGGATGTTCCACTATCCAAACCAGAACACATGGTAAGCACAGGCAGGGGAAGATTGAAGACTAGGACAAGATCTTACCAGACACAACTAGGAGGTCTGCACTTGATTTATGGTCTCACAGCGTGAGCACACCTCACTAGTGCTGCTGCTATAGTAACAAAACAGACAGGTTTGCAGGTTTGTGGTACTCAATAATGTTTGTTGAAACAGTTATTCTCAGTTGCATATTTTGTATATGAAAGCAAGAAATGCAAAACTGGGGAAGAAGAAAGGTATGTAAAGACTTTATAAGAGAAACACAAAACTATGCAGTTACTTCCTAGAGATTAGGGACCAAAACGTTAATGATAATTTGGGAACCTCCTAGGCATTTCAGCAACCCTTTGGGCTTTGAGGAGCCTGACCTGGAGGCACAGTCCTTCCAGATTCCAAGAAAATATCAGCAACTGTCTAACTGAAGCATCAGTGAATGGGAACTGAGGGGAGGAAAGCAAGACTTTGTTTATTCAAGGTCAAGTTCATCCGATGGCACCAGTGACTCAAATCCTTAAATGCCCACTTTTCTTTAGATGATACAAAGAGCCCCTGCTCATGCAGAGACAAACAATAGCAAGACTCCCATCATCTATACATATAAAACTATCTGTGAGCTTTTACTCTTGTCTGGATAAGGACTAAATCCCATTTACCATACTGACCCACAGACCGAAACAAAAGAGACTGCTCTTTGGCCTTGATTCAACAAATTCCTTTATCCAGAAAAGATCTCCTGTACTTGATCACAGTACATGTGCTGCTGATCTGAGATCTTAAATACATCCCTTAATTATCACAACATTAAGGGTATGGAGGTTAATTAAAAAGCAAATGAGGGCACTCCATAAAGGTAATTCCAATTACTCTGTCCTGAAAAGGCATACAAGGCTTTTGCTCTGGGTATTTATTAGACAGGGAAAAGTGGCTTAGTTAAATATTATCACAGCCTCTTGAAGAACATAGCATTTAATATGGAAACATAGTAGTATGCTTTCATTTCTCATAGAGATAAAATGGGAATAATCTAGCATTTCAAAAAGAGCCATGAATTCGGAAATCAGTAAAGAATAGCATTGGCTTTTACTTACATGTTTTATAATACATATTTTCAGTACTTTCTATTATGATGAGAAAATCAATCTGTAACTTCATTCTTTGATTTCTACTCTCTGTTTCTGTAGAGTCACAGGAAAGAGAAAGATCCCTCCACTTTAGTACAGTGGTAAGTGTACCCACCTGGCGTGTGGGAGACCTGGGTTCAATTCCCGCCAGGGAGACAGTGTTAAGAGTTGGACTCGATGATCCTTGTGGGTCCCTTCCAACTCAGAACATTCTGTGATTCTGTGATTCCATATCTACTGATGCTAATTATCTTTCTTGGCTCTGATGTCTCACCCACAGCAACAATATGAGAAATGTGAATCTTTGACTTAGTGAAAAAAGTGAATGGAGACTCAAGCAGCTGGCCTGTGGTTCAGTTCCTCCATTCAGACCTCCATCTTAAAAGTAAACCAATGTGAAAAAATATTTTCATGTGTTCATCAACACATAAGAAGAAAGAAGTTAAGAAATGGCATGGCTTTCTGCAGTGGGAAAAAAACTTTCAGTCTGGCATGCACAAGAGGGAATACTCATCACCTACAGGACAACTCACCTTACTTATCAAGAAGAGCTCCTGCACTGCAGGTTGTTTAGCCAAGGCAAAAACAAGGTACTACCAACACTATCCCTACCATCATAACTACTGCAATTCAGAGAAATAAGCCATCCACCAACACATCTCTTTGAAAAAAATCCCAAGGCACTGCATCTTGGTGCAAGATGTCTGAGCCATTTATTCAAGCTTTTTCACCTTTAGTAAATAAAGGCATCTACAACATTGTTGAGCGCATCTGTTTTGGCCTTTGTTTTCTCTGGTAAAGCATCAAGGTATTCTCTCGGCCATAAAAACCTGTGATGCCTCTAAGACACCAATTTGGAAAGGGAATATTGTTTAAGTGCCCGTTAACTTTCAGCTCCCACTAATGAGACTGAGCAAGGATGGTGATAAAAGAGGGGGTAATGGAGATACTACATATATTAAAGCATCCTGAGCCTGGCAGAAATTTTTAAAGCTTAAAGTGGCACTCTGGCTTCTTTCCTCCACCCCCAAAAGAGGTTAAGCGCCAAACCAGGAAATTACAGAGAGGTAGGATCAACAATTGGCATGGGAAAACTTTCAGGGATGTGACAAGAGAACACCTGGAACGACAGATTGATTAAGGACATTCAGCATACATTTAGACACAGGAGGTCATGCTTAACTAACCTGCTGGATATCTTTGAAGATAATGCTGCCATGGCAAATAAGAAAAAACATGACAGATGCTGTATACCACACTGAGGTTATATATTTAAAACAAAGTTTTGACAAGGTCCAGCAGCAGAGATGACTAATGGAGATAAACAGAAAGTTATGGATCGCAAAGTAAAAGGATGGAACAGTGGCTGTGGAGCAAGAGTTCAAACAAGATATGAAAAATATGTTGGGAAAGGGGGATTGCATTGGGGTTGGATTTACAAGGGTTATTCCATCCCATTTGCACTAAATATTGTTTCTGTGCCAGCACCTGCCAAACCAAAATGTCTGCATGACCTACACTACCTCTGACTAGGGTTCTTACACAACGGTAGTGACAAAAAATGGTCTTTAGAGTTGCCTCTGGTTCACAGTACTGAATTTGTACTTCTACACTGATGTCAATACAGAAACAGTGAAAAGAATACCTTCACATGGTGTTCAAGCTCTCATCTAAGCATCAAATCTAGGCCGAACACACACAGTGCTGAAGGATTTGGTTCAGTCAGCAAATCACAGAATCATAGAATCTTTCAGGTTGGAAAAGAACTTTAAGATCACCAAGTCCAACCATCAGCCTAGTACCACCACCACGTTCACCTAAAGCCATATCCTTGTATGCTATATCCACACTTTTTTAACACTTCTAGGGAATGGTGATTCAATCACTTCCCTGGGCAGTCTGTTCCAACAGTTTTGACTGGTTTGAGAACCCCTGCAGTGAAAAAAATGTTTCCTGATAGCTAATCTAACCTTCTCCTGGTGCACCTTGAAGCCATTTCCTCTTATCCTGTCATATGTCACTTAGGAGAGGAGACTGACACCCATCTTGCTACAACCTCCTTTCAGGTAGAGAGCCTCCTTTTCTCCAGCTCCCTCAGCCACTCCTCATGAGAGTTGGGCTCCAGACCCTTCACCAGCTCTGTTGCCTTTCTCTGGACATGCTCCAGCACCTCAAAGCCTTGTAGTGAGGGGCCCAAAACTGAACACAAGATTCACCAGTACCAGACACAGGGGGACAATCACTGCCCTAGTCATGTTGGTCCCCCTGTTTCTGATACAAGCCAGGCAGCCATTTGCTTTCTTGGCCATCTGGGCACACGGTGGCTCATATTCAGCCAGCTGCTGACCACCACCACCAGGTCCTTTTCTGCCAAGCAGCTTTCCAGACACTTTGCTCCAAGCCTGGAGCACTGCACGAGGTGGTCACGATCCAAGTGCAGGACTCAGAAATTGGCTTTATTGAACCTCAAACAACTGATCTCAGTCCATCAATCCAGCCTATCCAGATCCCTCTGCAGAGCCTTCCTACTCTCCAGCACATCAACACTCCCACCCACCTTGGTCTACAAGCTTGCTTAGAGTGCACCTGATCTGCTCATCCAGGTCACTGAAGAAGATATTAAACAAAGTTGGCCCTAATCATGAGCTCTGGGGAACACCACGTGTGACTGGTCCCCAGTTGAATGTAACTCCATTCACCACCACAAATTGCAGCTCAACACAGAAACCACAAAATAAATTAATTCCTAAGAAAGGAATCAGGCAAAGCCATGCATGCTAAGTACCATAACAACATTGCATTTTGTTGAGGCAAAGGATTTTAAGGGTTGTAGTGGCAAAACATAATTAAAGTCACCAATTTATGGCAGAAAATTAAAAAAAAAAAAAAAGAAAAGGGATATAACTTGTGTTAGTAGAGATATAGCAAAAAAACCCAAACCCTAGAAATCAATGTTTTTTCTGGAGATGGAGGCTTAACAGATGCTCTGTATTAGTCATTGTATAACAGAGAGAATATTATTACCTCAGAGGGTGCAAGAGCTGGGCAATAAAAGTGAAACCAGATATAGTATTGGCTCTTACTGGGCCCTCAGTTATTAAGTGGGTGAACTGAAGGCATGTTATGCTTATTCTTACTGGAAAAGCGAATACTTTGATGTGACTTAGTAGATGATTTTCAAAATCAAGATGATCAAGGTAACATCTACCAAGCTAGGGTGGAGCAGCTGGGAAGGGGAGGTATGTCAAAATAGGCTGCAAACATTTCAAATAAAACAACTGGGAGAAAACAGGGAAGTTGTCAGGCAGAACTGCTCCAGCTGAAAGGTAATAAACATGTGGAAGAAGTTACCAGGAAAGGAAGCTGAAACAAAGGCTGAATATGAGTTCAAAAGACACTGGAGTTATTTCAAGAGGAGAGAGGGATTTGGACATTTTCATGAAAACCTGAATTATGATGGGATTATGATGGACTGTAAAACAGTAGGTATGCCATGCCAAGTCAGAGTTCCTAAAATTGTTCATACTGTCACATACATAAGGCAGAATTCCCTGTGTTGCTGCCATACCTTTACCCTGGAACCATGGATAGGAGAAGTATCTCCAGGCAGAAATCTTTCTTCCTGCAGCTCCTTTTGGTCAAACCATTTAAGTTGAGAAGAGCTCTTCTCCCCCAAACCTCAAGGCTACAAATAGCTGTAACAAAGGCAGAAATGAGCTGCAGGAGTGTCACCAAGTCCTACTGGCAATGACCTCCTCAAGCACAGACTGTGCCTGCCTGCTGCAGCAGCATTTGTGGTACGGCCCCTCAAAACACCGGCTGAGGCTCAGGACAAAAAGAGCAACAAGAAACAACCCTGTGCTCAATTTCAGGGGGATCTTCTCAGATCGTCAGCCTTTCAAGCCATGAAATGGTCATAAGGTTTAAGAGTCAGGCTCCCTGCAACTACAGAGGTGTCACAACTCCAGACAGCCACAGATACAGCCAAAGCCTCTGAATTGCAGGAGGGTGGGGGTATAGGACTCCCTGCTCCCAAGAGTCCATTGCAGGGACTCTAAAGCTGGCTGTTTAGCGGTCCTCTTTGTTGCATTTTGGCTTAAAATATGAAAGAAAAAAAATGCTGGACAAGTGCACTCCCATCCTGAGGCCAGGATCTGGTCCACTCCACGTTGGGCATCAGCCCAGAGTAACAGCCCTGCAATACCAACAGCGATGCGACACAATTTGACCAGAATCATGTCTGGGTAAGCAGGATAATTAAAAGGGGGTCTTAATTATTAATTAAAAGGGTCTTAATTATTTCTGTTTAAATTTCAGCCTTATTTTAGAATAGCCACCTCAGAATTAGCTTCAGGTTTTTTTAAGAGGGAAGAAAAAAAGTGTTGCCTGGTTTAGAAATTTACACCCACCAGTTCAGCTTCAAGCTATTTCTTGTGGATGAGCTATAGCATGCAGAAATTAGGTGACTGTTTTGGAAATATTTGTGTGCTTCTTTCTAATAGAGAATTAATCACTGTGGAAATTTTTATATTTATATTTGCTCTTAGTTATAGAAATACGTAACCCTGAGATTGAAACAGTTTTTCTCTTTGGATACTTCTTCTTTCACCTGACACTCTGATTTCTTACTCAAGCAATTTTATTGGTTCCTAGCATTTATTTCAATTTTATAAAAAAACCCAAATATCAGAGCTGTGCAGAAAAGCATAAATAGCAATCTAAGTATCACAACTGTATATAAGAAGAAGAAGAAAGCAGAAGAAACGTTCTGTCAAACATGAGCATGCTGTCCTAAAGATAATAATAATGAGAAACAGGATTTAGAAGAAAGCACAAAGTAAATGATACTTTTTTTTTTTTTAAATTGTGTTACTGTTCCTTAGGACACAGTTCAGCTAATGATGTTACTTTCAAGTATTCCTTGAATGTGTGTGTTTATCTGTTCAGTGAGCATAATGTCACATACTCTTTTGCTCAAATGTGTTGCTCTAGAGCAAACAATTTCTAGTTTTGTGTCTTTTACATTTGTTCCTTGTTTGCAACAAACTTTATTCGTGTCAAAGATTTATTTAGGACACATCTTTTGCCTTCAAGGGCTGAGAGATTAATTTCAGTTTTCCTGTTTGAATTATATGCTGATATATATTGATAATACTGATGACTATGCTGTGCTTTGCACAGCTAGGTGTAACTTGTGAAATGCTCCTTCTGCCTTTCTAGAAGTCATTCTGGAAGAGAAACACAAAGCACATATCCAATTTAAGCCAATGAGCAAAATGAAGGACACATAAGTGGCAGAAACATCGTAAAACAAGATGAGAAAGATTAATTACACCCCAGGCTGCTCTTAACCATCTCCAGATGACCTAAAAACTAGAAACAGTTTGATAAACATTGCTGTGATACATGTGTCCAGCCTGGAACCTGAAATAATCAGATAATGTCCTCAATACAATTTCCGTCAATAACAACTGCTCATTTCAAAATATGTAAAAGCATAAATGTGCATATATATATATATGTTTGTGTATATACATATATACATTTCCATACTATGAATCTATTTTGAAAAAGATGAGGAACAAATTCTATTGTTCCATATTGGCACAGCAACCAACAGAAAAACACATCACCTACTTCACACAGCAGGAGCGCATGGAGCCAACTACTTGTGACAGAAACAGGAACAAGCAAAGATCCTACTGAAAGGCAGTGTGGGGTTGGGAGCCTCTCCTTTCCCACCAGTCTCCATATAATTGAGTCCCAGCACAGTGAAGTGGGTTACAAGAGGGGTTTTTCCCCTTGAAAGCAGCCTCTACAGGTCTAGGATAAAGGAAATATAGCTTGGGTGAATTATTATCACCTCAGTGTACAGCACTGAGAAGGTGGGAAGAGTTATGGTTATAATGAACTGTCAGCACCAAATTTTTTTCCTTCCCTACAGTAAGCGTCTATAAAAACCTTTGATTTCCTTTTAAAGAAGATAAAAATGAAGAGTCTGTTTTTGCCTGCCAGGCTGATGGCCAAAAACCGCAGTGAGAGCAAAAGCCTTAACAAAGTTTAACAAAAACAAGTAAAAAATGCCAAACAAACAAACATATCCCAAGATAGACACTTAACTGAACCCACTGTGACACAATATCTGTGTCCCTATCCTTTCCCACTTCCTTCACTACTTATTTGGTGCTTGACTATGCTACAGTCTCGCCAGTCTACCCAAGGGAGTCCCAAGAGAGGCACTTTCCCATTCCTCTGTGTAGAACTGACAGAAAAGATATGGGAAAAGGAAAACTGAAGCCACTGAGCCATCCTGTTCCCTTACAAGTCAGCAGGCAGCAAGGGCAGGAGCAGGCAAGGTAGATCCATTCCCACTTGTCCTCTCCAGCCCAAATTGTCTGGTCACAAGACAGAGAGCAGACACTACGCTTGGTGGCACATGGAGAGGAGGAGTAGGAAGGCTAGAGATTCCTCCAGCTGCCAACGCCCAACTGAGGATGTGTCTCCTGGCGTGGGAAACAACTCCATGTCTCCAGGGAACTGTTGTTGGGGTTTACAAGGGAGAAACCTTGTACAGCAGCTACAGCACAACTGGTATAAATAATCAGTGTCAACAGAAGAACAGTGAGGGAAATGTTCTGTTAGAGCAAATGAAAAAATATCTCCCTCTTTCTTAATGGGAGCAACAAAAAAGTATGCTTAACTTTGCTGAAGCAGCAAAATAAGCCTAAGTATTCTCTCCCCATCTTGTAGTTAGCATTTTATAGAATGACCCATACCAGCACATTCCCTTTTCCTGCATGTCCCAGAGATATTTAACAACATTTAAAATGAGCATTTCTTCATTCATACACAGAATCCACATTCCAATGCTGCTGTACAAATCCTGTGATGCCAAGAAATGGCCACACAGTTGTCCTATGCAGGCTGCTTTTTTAAACCAAAACAGAGTTTTATCCTGAATTGTCTGCTTTTGGTTGATATTTTCCAATTTTCATAGAAATCCACCAAAGAGGTTCTGGCATCCCAAAAATGAAACAGCGGTTCTGAGGTAAAAAGTGAAGTTTCCCATTGGGAAAGGCTGACAGATACTGCTTTGCTACAAAATAAACTTTCATATTTCCTCTAATAAAACATTGTTTCATTTTGACTCCTGCTCTAAACCAGTTTCCTCCCTTCTTTGTCATAAGACCAGCCCAAAATTGTCTGTCAAAATACATACTTCAGTATTTTTCTGTACCCCATGCCCTTTGCCTGACTGATACAGCTCCAATCATGCAGTAAAGCCATGTCATTCCCCTCGTGCACATGCAAGCCCAAACTGGAGAGCCTGGTCAGCAGTGTGGAAGATACAGAAGAGGAGATAAGCCACTACCAGGAGAGGCAGCATGATTTAATAAATGCAAGTAAATGTTCTGATTTTCCTGATGAAAATTGCTTTTATTCTTTAGGGGGGACCAAAAGGGAAGCTTTCTTTGCCCTGTAGCCTCTTCCAAATTACATCACCTCAGCCCAGAAAACAAATATACTTGGACATGCAGGTACTTTCATGCAGCTGAGTCTGTTCTCTTAAGCTCAGTTGCAGTGCCTTTATACACATCATATCATGTTGCATGATAATGGGTTAGGGAAGGGATTTCCAGATCTCCCTGAGAAACCAATTTAGTCCTAAAGGCAATCCCGAAGCTGAATGAATTCACATTACCTCAGACTACACTAATTGCATTAAAACCAAGGCCATGGTTAAGAAACAGTAAGACACAATTCTGGTCTTCATGACAAAATTGCTTCTAGATTTCTCTGCCATTTGTACCTTTTTGCTGCGTTATTTCACCTCTCTCTGCTCCAGCGGAGACCAGAAGCTGCTGAATAACCAAGAAGAACTTTAGTCCAGGAAACAAGCGGCAAAATCAGACACAAAAACTGTCCCAAGGAAGCTACTGCTCATACAGCTCCTGCAACTGTTCAGCTGTCATTAGATTCATTCACAGAGAAACTTGACAAGCAGAAATGACAACGTCTAGAAAACAAGCAAGGCTCAGTGTCCCTCCTCTCCTCTTCCCCCACCTGTACCTTATGTCTAGTGGTGGCAATTATTTTCACAGACACTACATAAACACCATAGGAGAAGCTCCCCCAGCCCTGTAGGGTGCTATGCCTTAGAACTGCATAAATGGGTATGACAGAACCTGCAGGGGAAAAGTGCAGAGAGGTAAACCAGCTTGCCCAAAATCACAGGGGAAAGCCATGGCTAGATACCAGTCTGCACTTCCTAATGCTCTAACCACAACAGGACTGTATTCCCAGCAGCACGAGAGCATGAGGACAGCAAGTGTTTCATGGGACAGTGCACTCCCGCCTCTCTCAAAGCACATCGTTTGTTAGGCTATCTCCCGTCCCAGCTGCACCACAAACTCCAGGCTGGCACCACAGAATCTGGCAGTGTGAGCACAGCAGTGCTCTCAGGGAGCTCTGGCAGGTCCCCAGATCAATCACAGGTAGAGCCTCTGGCAGCCACTCCAGGGTCAACACAGAGTCACATTCGCATTTCACTTCCTTTGTCAAGTCTTCTGACACTCGCTAGAAACCCAGGCTCATTTGGAAGACATTAAGATTTTGGGTGGGGGTGCAGCCCATGTCCTGAACCAGCACTCAGAGCTTTCCATTTCAAGCTTCTTGAAGCAAGACAGATGGGATTTTTCCCACACCTTTGCTTTCCACATAAAAGTGCTTTCTAATGACTTTTGCAAAGCCAGCTTTGCCTCCAACATGCAGTTCTCCTCCCTCGGCTGTTTCAACACACGGAGAAATTAAAGCCCTTCGCCTGCTCTCTGCCCTGACACCTGTAACACGAGGCACCCAGCAGTGCCCCTGCCCTGACATCACACACTTCTGGGGAGAAATGAGCTGGATGGGAGTGGGGCAGCTGGTGATGAAGTGATCACGAGACCATGCTGCCTGCATGGGAGGGCTGTGAAAAGTGGGTTAAAACCTGGCTGTCATGCACCACCCGTCTGTATGACACCCAGGAGAGAGACCCATGAGGCTTTCAAGGCCAGTGGGTGCTGCCTTCTTAGCAGATCATGACATTGGTGCTCTGTAAAGGCTTTATTTCACAATAGCATAAAAGAAGCAGAAGATGGGGTTAGAAAGGAGGGCAGAAAAACAGTATGCAATGTTTCATTTACACAGAACAAAAACATGAGAAGACAGTAGGGGAGGATCCAGCCTTCCTAATATTCATGCCTTAAATCTATGGGGGACACAGATGACCTTTCTTAGACACACCCACCTCTTTCTAATGAATACACAACAAGCCCAGAGGAACGCTTCATATCTTCCTAAAATAGATCTGGGTGGGACAATGACACTGTCACGTACTCCTTCCAAGTACAAAAGGCCTTTAGTCATATTAATCCTCCTGCACTGAAGAATGGAATATGTCATCATGTGAATGAAGACTGCGGTATAATGTACATATTTCTGTTGACTGAAGTAAGGCTTCATGAACAACATCAGTTCTGGCATTTTCCACACACTTTTTTTTGCAACCTTAATTGTATTCTTTCAATAAAGATGTTCATGAGTTTTAGGGTTTGTGGGCTTTCTCATTCAAGTGATATTTAATAATAGATGATAGACAGATAGGAGCCTCTATGTAGTAAATCAATGGATTTTTTTTTCATCCCATTCATAGAAAACTCCCCCACCAGAGCTGATCAAACCAGAAGAGGCAGAAGAAAACTGAAGAGCTGTTTGTTTGGTTTTCAACAGATCCCTCCACAACAGGAGACCGAAACTTCCTAAAAGGCTTTACTTGGAATGACTGCAAAAAGAAGATCTCGTGTAAAAGCTGAAAGCTTAGATGGAGGGGAGCTGACTTCGCTTTTAGGGAGTAGTTACATAGAAATGAAGTCATGATACACAGTGAAACAACCAGGGAGAAGAGTGAGACTTGCCCACAGGCCAGTACTGAGTATTAGCAAGCTGGTGTAACAGGGGTTGTTGTGCTGTTCAAATAACTGAGGAGGCACTTGATGCATGAGATGAGTATCTTGTACCGTATCTTGATACATATTTTTCTTTACAAAACAGTGGCTTGTACAGTTCTCAAGGTTTTTGGTTTATTCAGTAGGTTTCCTGGGGTGAAAAAAGGGGCTGGCTTACTTGTTTTTAAACATCATGCTTTCTATCTCTGGGTAAAGCTAGTGGTGTTTTTGACACCCAGTGCTCTACAGGTATTTAGCAGCTTTATACACTGCAACAGGCCAGCAAATAACCCTCACATTACTATGATTAAGCCACTTCAAACTTCATCACTGGTTGAACTCCCGGTGAGACTTTTTCCTCTAAAGTAATATAGTTTTAAAGCACCTAATTACTTGTGTTGGTGGTTAAAAAAAAAAAAAAAAGTAGAAAAGAAACCTCAAATCCATCTTATTTGTTTATTGGATATTGGTAATTCTGCTTCATTTCATAGCCATTATGTTTTCAAAAAGTAAAACAAATGATGTAGAGTGAAATGAGGTTTAAAAGAGATCAATATAAAGAGCTGTCTAGAACAGACTGTGTATTAAGATTGTACACAAATGTTTCCCTGACTTCCATCTTGAACCCTGTGTTTTGGCAGCCACCTAACTTGACCTTCAGCATCCATGTGTCTTTGCTTACCANTCTAACTTGACCTGTTTAGCCTGAAAGTAAGCAGTGAATCAGAGCCTTAAGCCTCCATAAATGTATGCTAGTGGAAGAAAACATAAACAGTATTTATTTTTGACAGAAATCCTAATATCAACTAGAAGTCAACATAGCAACAGAATAAAATGCATGAAAAGCAGAACCCCTCATCCTCCTATGCTAGACGACAGGCTTTCAAGTTATCCCAGGCACTGCTGGTGGCTTGTGGGACAATCCCCTGTATTCCCTGAATGCATTGAATGTTTATTCACACATTGGTCCATCTATCTCCATCTTGTGTGACATAAACACTACTGAAACAGTTCCTCAAAAGTGTACCGAGACCATTGCTTCAAATAGGGCAGGGTCAAACTTTAGAAGTTAAATTTCAGCATCCATGTGTCTTTGCTTACCATTCCCTGACAGAGAAGCCACATTTATTGATAGCTGAAGCATGCATCTGATCAGTGAGTGGTTTCAGACACAGCCCACTGTTAAATGGAGTACACATATCAGGGTCCCTAAGGTTCAAATGTGACATCTCTTAGATTGAGGTTTACCTTTCCCCCAAATCATGCACATGAATCCAAACTGAAGAATTCAACAGAGTAATGGTTGTACTGACTAGCATTTTAACTGAAAAGTGATAGCAAAGTAGAGAATATATTTATCCTAAAAGACTAAAATTACCTAGTATAAGATGGGAAAAGGACTGTAAGAAGAGATTCAGGCAGAGGAGAAAAAAAGAAATGCTATCTTTTCATCCCCCAAAAAGGCAGCACAATGCAGTAATTTCTATGATGCAGACCGGAGGTTCTCCTTTGCTTTACAGAGTTTGAAGGAAGGGAAGAAAGAGCCAAAGAAGAAATGGAGCTTCTCTAGCAATGCCAGTGTTATGCCAGGGTGCTTTTCAAGAGCCGAAGCACTGGCATCCAAGCATTAATTCTTCTTTGCCTCATTGCAGAGAGCCAGTGGCATCTTAGCAGATTCCAACTTCACCTTAGCAAAGCCCAGCAGAGCAGCTGCACTCCAGAGAACACCTCACTTGCACGTCCCTGAGCTGTCAGTTTGCAGCACATCACTCCAGCCATCCAAATGGGAGGCCAGCAGAAAGGGGGAGGCTCACAGTGACCTGTCCAATAACATTTTCTGCAGAGTGGAAATCCCAGTCAAAACTCATCCAGTCCCATTGTAACTTCCTGCAATCAAACCTGACAAGGAAAGCCAACTACAGAATGCATTTCGAGCCTCACCTGATCTCCCAAGAGTAACTCTACATGCTTGAAGCATTTTGATGGGTTTCCTGAAATACCTGCCTAGTTAAAGTGACCTATAAACACCAATGTAGAGCGTATCCTTTATTCCATCTTGCCTCAGCTTTGGAACCCAAGTGTTGTATTTAATATTGTGGGAGGATCCTAAAAAAAGTCAAATCAGAATGAGTAGCTTGGACAGCAAAGGTGCAGAAGAGCAGAGACTAGTTACCAAAATCTGGTAGAGGTAACTACTACCATCTGAAGGGCGTGTTGATAAATACGTTATGATGGGATCTATTAATCCTTATAATGAGCTATATCACAGAATAATGTGCCTCCAGAGTAAAACTGTCTTTACTCACTACCTCTATAGCTATGAACCTAAAAGAAGGAACAGGAAACAGCCAATTTGCAAAACTGAGCACAGCAGCCAGTCCCTGCTCTACCAGTGTCAAGCCCCACATGCTGGCACTCCTGTCTGCTAATACAGAGGGCAGAATGCTGTGTACACAGATCTGATCGTCAGTACATTATCTTCTGCTAACAATAAAGTAAGAATCATTTTAGGACATTAAAACAGGCCAAATAAAGAAAAAACCTGGGATCAGATTGTCAGGCACAGGAAATCAGCACAGCTTAAGTGATACTAGTCAAGTTACACCAATTTATTCCTTCTAAAGGTCTGGTCCATTAAACACTAATATCATGCTTGGCTTTTATTTTCTCTCACTTGATTTAGGGAAATAGTGTCTTTTTCAAAAAATAAGAACTTCCTCCTCACTGTTAAGCATCTGTATTTGGATTCAGTGAAAAGTGAACAGCCAAAATCATTCGTTTTTCAAAACCACTTCTATCACTGTATATGCAAAAATCAAACAGTATGGTTGTGTGTATATATGTGTATGGATAGATTAAAAATATCCCATATATATGGCATATGAAATAAAGGCCATACATCATACACATATCATATATATTTGCATGCATACCATATGCACACACATATATAATATATACTTGGGCCTGCACGCTTGTTTGTAAACACTTGTGGCACAGGTGTCTGGAGAGAGGGCAAAGAGAAGTCTTCATGCAGTCCAGACTTTCAGGCATGGCATCTGCAGGCATCAGGATAAACGTCACTAAACTATGACCTTGTGGAAGAGAAAATTTTTCCTTCTGTAGCGTCAACTGTTGGAGAACATTCAGCCCTTCCACATCCTCCAGTAAGGTTCTCAGACAGAGCAGTTCCCTAAAAAATCCTTTGCATTTTAAGAGCTCCTTCGGTGAGGCCTGGCATGTCTAACTTCATCATATTTCATATGAAGTTCCCCATAGGCAACAGGAGCAGAGGAGCCATGGCAGCTCTCTCACTTCGGCACCAGGGGATGGCTGCAGGCCATCTCGCCCCAGCCCCAATGGACTCTGCGTCATCTTTTTTGCCGGTGCACCATCACCACCATGATGCCTCTGCATGTCCCTCCAGAGTACGGCTGAGCAAGCACCACTGAGGGCAGACAAGTGACACAGGAGTTAACTACAAGCACAGGATCTTACACGGAGAAGGAGAGAAAGTTCAAAGATGATGGACCTAGTCTCAGTGAATGCTTTCTTTGTGCCTTCTAACTCTTGGTGCTAACATGGCAAACCCTAATTATTTGTGCATTAGCAGCTTTTTTGAAATAGAAACAGCCATTACAACCTAAGGAATTTCTTTTCAATTGTTAATATGTTCTAGGGGAAGCAAAGTGATCTGTGTTCAATGGAGACTCCTCATGATGTGTGCTTCTCATATCCATATAACAGCTGGTTCCAGCATGTGTACCAAAACCTTGGAGTAAGAGAAAACCAGAACCTGCATGCCTCCCTTCCCCTGAGTTACACACAACCTTAGGCATCCTCATCCTGCAGCATCCCAGTGCAACAACGCTTAGGATGCAAAAAGGAAATAAACACATGCCAATTGTATACAAGGTGCCCTAACTTATGCCCACATTGGAGTAACCTTATTTTTCATGCCTAAGGTTAAACACTTTGCTCGATCAACTTTTCAGAGTGTATGTATTTCATGTGTGCATGTGTTTGGGGTTTTTTTTCCCCCAGGAGGAGCAGATCTGTTGCATCTTTCCTCCCAGCAGCCTCCTGAAAGCAATGGCAAAAGTGCTCTGGCTCAGGCAGACCCAGGTTCCCAGGGATGCCAATCTTATCTCCCACAGAGCAAAGAGGCAGGGGACAGTGCCAAAAGGAGTGCCAAAGTTTGCCTTTCCCTTTTCGGAATGCCAGTGCTCATTGATCACTAAATCACTTCAACAGCTTATTAAGTAGATGTCACAAAGAGTTACTGCCAGTCTTCCATTAATTTAAAAATACTAATGGAGGTTTTTTGAGTGTAATTTCTTTCTGAATGAAAAATGCTCCCTGTGTTAAAATATGAACATTTTAGACCTCACTAGCCAGTGTGCAAGGCTGTTGGTAACACTTTTAACAGTGCAATATGTTTTTAAGGTGGCTTCATAGCTTTGTTGTCTTATTTCTTTATCATTTCAAAGGATCCCTCCCATTTGGTTTTTCCATTTGGAGACAAACTGACATTCTCGTGATATATATTATTCACAGGTTCATGTCAATACCAGCATAAGCAGAAGCTATCAATCACTTCTCTGATGATAACAGTAAATAAATAATGCACACTTTAAGCCTTCAGAGAACTGCATAAATATCAGTTTGTTTTCACAACAACCCTTTAAGTGTTGAGGAAAGTAGTTTAACCACTTCACTGGTTTGTTTAATGTTCACTGGTAGTTTAATCATTTCAGATTCAAGCATGGCTTAAGACCTGTATGAATCATTTTGTATGTTACCCATAGAAGAATATACATTCTAATACATATCCTATACTCATAAGACTGGGGAAAGCATACTCCCTCCTCCCTAAAAAAGGAAACTGAAGCCAACTATTTTGTATTTTAGAAGCAAGCCAGAAAGTGTTTCCATAACAGAACTGCCAGGTGGGCACTACCAGGTTGTGCTGCCTTTGGCTTTGGGTACTGAGAGCTTCTGCTTCCCCAAAAACACAGAGAAAATGGGACACACTACTGTCTGCTATCTTCTAGTGCCCTCTTCCCCACAGGACATGAGGCTAGAGCAACAGCTACACATCTTTGCGGCACCTGCAGGTACATCTTTGTGGCTACCTGTGCTGTGCCACTCCCACACAGGGATAGCATGTCTGCCACAGGCAGGTATGTCCCCTGGGCACAAAATTAAATGCGGGGGGGAAAAGCTTTCTTGCGGTGAGGGTGGTCAAATGCTGGCATGGGTTGCCTGCCGAGCTTGTGGAGTCTCCATCCTCTGAGATACTGAAAAGCAGGCTGGACACAGCTCTGAGCAACCTGCTGCAGCTACCTCTGCCTTGAGAAGGGGTTGGGCTGGATACTCTCCAGAGAGGCCCTCTTGCCCCATTTGTCTGTATCTTTTGCATAAAGAAGCTGGCAATCCCTCATTTAAACTGCTACATGCTCACGTAAAATAAATACCAATGTTTGAAGATACCAAATCTGTGAGTACAGCTAGAAATGTCATGGCTATGGCTAGAAATGTCATCAACTGCCCACTCCTGCAACAAATGACACAGGGAGCTAGACACATGAATCAAAAAAGCATACACAGAGGACCAAAACTAGACATCTGATTCCAATACTCAATGCAAGGAGTGAACGGGTGTTCTTTGTGTTTGGAAGCCTTTCAGCTCTAAAATAAAACTACTGTTCATTCTCCAACAAAAGACTGGGATCGAGTATCAAACTTTTTTCTTTCTTTTCCCCCCTCTTATTTTTGTTCAACAGCTACCAGTCAGACTTCGTAGCATTCCTCTCTCACAGTTTTCCTTCACAGATAAAAAACCCTTCCTGCATCTTTGGTTATTTCACATCCATTGATCATTCTGCCTGTCCATCTAGCAGAATGGGAGAAAATAAGCACGAAAACTAAGATAAGGCTGGATTTTTGTCCTGGAAAGCTGCAGCCCCGTGCTCTCTCTCCTGTGTTCTCTGCTTTTCCCCACTCGTTCCCGTATCTGCTTTTATTCCTAGAGACATTTTCAATAGCAGATAAATCAGCACTTTGAATTCTTCTCCTGATGTTGTAACAAGCTGGCAACTGGCATGACATGTTGTAGAGACACATTTGAATACCTAAGTCAGAAATAATGAGATTTCTCTCTCATATTCAGAGTGAAATGAGAGGCAAACAACAGCACTGCTGAAAACAGAGAAGTGCAAGAAGAGGTGTGGGGAAGGGAGGTAGAAAGAGTGGGTGTCTAATCTACTTTGCTTACTATAGTGGATTTCAGAAGAAAGAGTGTCTCACAGGCAGCACCCTGGGAAACACAGACTTGGAAGGATGGGACAGTTGCAGAGTGCAGTGTTTCAAATCCAGGCAGCTCCACCCTATATCCCAAGGACACATCCCCCATGGCCAGGCACTGCTGCATGATGTGGCCAAATGAACCAGCCCTTCAAATAAAAACATAACAGACAAAAGGAGGAAACAATAGAAAAACGGAATAAAAGGTCCCAGTAAATCAATTAATGCAGAAGTCTGCTTCAGTTTATAGACAGCACTGGTAATTGCTGTGTGTGTTGCCTGTGATGAATAGGGGCTGGTTACCGTTGCACAGCGCATCCTTCTCTGCACGGCTGGGAACCGGCAGAACGCTGATCTCCACTGAAAGTCTTTAATTATTGTTAAATTAATCAGGGCAGGGTGTCAGGTCTGGGTTCATGCATAATTGTCCTATTTTCTTGCAGTCTCAGACTCTCACCTTCCTCCCTTACTGTCTCACCCCCTTCCCTGCCCTTGCATCATTTTCGGATTGGTGTTTACACAGCAATGAGCCACAAAAAGGTTTTTGAGATCCTGCACTTCCATTACTTCAGGAGTCAATGTCTTTGAAAGCCACAGTGTAACACAGAACTCTGAAAAGCGGAACTCTAGACATAACCAAAACGACAAGACAGAGATTATTTAACCAGGAATTTAGAGAGATTTTTGCTGCTGTTACCACTTAACACTGGGGATGCAAACACCTCCAATTCACGGTCTCCTTCTCTGTGGTGATAGAGAACAACTCCACTAAACAGCTTTTGTGTAAAATGAGCATAAGCAAGATGAAAATATAGACCAAACTGTTTCACTCTGTAGTGTTCAGAACAGAGGTCAAGAGCCTATCAGTGGTTACAGATGACTTCCACATAGAGTCTTCTTCACAAAGTCTTGACCCTCTAGTTTCTCTCTTCTCTGTCTCTCCAAAATGCCAAAAGATTAGTGGGATTTGACTAGGATATTCCACGCAACTTTCATGTTAAGCCACAAGTAAATAAAGTATTACAAACAAGGAGAAAGAGACTGTGCTCCTGGAATAGAGAGGATAGGACAAGAAATAATGGGAGCAATTAAGGAATAATTAAGTTGTAGCAGAAGACATCTAGGTTAGGTGTAAGGGGAAAAGAGCCGTAAGAGCGGGAAATTACTTGAATAAATTTCCAATAGAGACTGGGGGATCTGTCACCGGGGGTGTCTTGGAAGCAGATAGATGATCAGCTGCCAGGGATGATGCAGACAGACACGGCCTGAAGACAATGAGATGGTCTGAACGACTTCTTCCAGATCTACACTGAAGAATCAGACTGGTCTAGGGGGAGGAAGTTACAGATGAGCAAGGCAGCAGTAGAGATCCCAAGGACTTGTTCAAAATAAAACTGCAGTAACAAATGCAGTACTCAAGGTTTGGCCCTGTAGAATTCAAAAAATCACCCATGCTTCAGTGTGGGTCCAGTCTTTAGACGCTACATAAACGTGATGGAATTTTCCATGATTCTTATAACGCAAACACATAACTTACAGCAAAGTTTGGAGGAAAAAATTCTACATTAAATTGAATAGTTTATTTATTCGTCGAAAAGCATAACACTCCCAGCAGCCTGAGTTCACCCTTTTCCATCACTGTGCAGAAAAAAAATCAGTTACTAGTATAATGCAACCTGCATGACATAATCATACTGCTTCCCTTTCTCACTCAACTGAAGTGTTCTGTATGACAAGGCACCAAGGCAAAGGCACAGCCAGCATAAGCAATAATTTACTATTCTTTTTCAGCACAGTTTAAAGAAGAATTCATGAAGACCATTCAGATATTTATTTCATTATTTCTAGGCCATTGGCAGGAACAAGTTTACTATATTGAGGAATAAATTACCAAGTTATGCGCAATCTAAGTAAACAAATGCATCTAACACTGTGGGGCTGCTCCCAAAGAACTTGGCCATGAGTCTGAGAGCAGGAGAAAGACTTGAATTATGAAATCTCAGGTAGGATCCCTAGTCATTCACTCTGTGTTCCCATGACTTCTTTACTTTTGGCTTCTCAATGACAAATGAAAAACTCTCGATCACTGATGTTAGGCTGTATAAGAATATATTTTTGCATAATTACATTTGATAAAGAAGCACTTTAGATAAAATGTGCTTGTATCACTACAATGATTCTTTCTTACTTCTTAAAAATGAAGACAAATTAGTAAGTCTTTATTATCCTAGAAAAAAGCACCTAGCTTTTTATTGATGCTCCCATATTTGCTTGGCTCAGTTTTACACTCGTCAGGGGTGATATCATTTACATATTTTTATTTGCATTAGAATGGCAATTTGGGATCATTGTGCAATCCCAGAAATATATACCAAAATGCACAGCAGTGATCTCCCCACTGTCCTGAGAGTAAGGAATCTAACACCAACATACGTGATGCAGTAGTTTTATCTTCACCTAATTTACTGCTTTCAACTCCTGATACCTTATTTTGGGAGGACTGGGAGAAGGGAAATTGTGGGAAACAGAAGGACAAGAAGGAAGAAGAGGCACCACGATACGATTCACTCCCTCCAAAGAAAATGTCTTGGTTTAGATGTGAAGTAGCCAAGTTTATTAGTTAAATTGGTCTTTAAAAATATATTTCTGTCAGCCCATTTTTTTTTTCTGAAGGGTAGATATGGAATGACCTACTTCAGAGGCAAATATTTTAGGGTCGCACCATGATGGATAGATGAACTGTAGCAAGCACTCACACGGCACTGTCCCTCCCATCCTTTGCTTCTCAAACACAGGGTCATGAATTCCTTTGTTTTCTCTTCAGTCCCCAAACGGCCCTAGAGTAAGTAGACTAGACAACTCACGGGGTTCAACTGGCTCATTATCTCAGATTATTTTTCATTGTAAAGGTACTTCTTCTGAAGAAGATGGGCCCCCATTCAAACAGTACGTATTACTGATACATATTACATTATACAATATATACAATATATATACAATACAATATATTACATTACTGAGGGATGTTGAGCTGCTTGAGAGGGTCCAGAGAAGGGCAACGAGGATGGTGAAGGGACTGGAGGGCAGGCCCTATGGGGAGCGACTACAGGAACTGGGATTGTTCAGTCTGGAGAAGAGGAGGCTCAGAGGGGACCTCATTGCTGTTTACAACTACCTGCGGGGAGGTTGCAGCCAGATGGGTGTAGACCTCTTCTTCCAGGCTGACAACACCAGAACGAGAGGGCACGGCCTCAAGCTATGCCAGGGGAGGTTTAATCTTAATATTAGGAAGCGGTTTTTCACGGAGAGAGTGATTGCACATTGGAATGGACTGCCCAGGGAGGTGGTGGAGTCACCGTCCCTGGAGGTGTTTAAGAGAAGACTCGATGAGGAGCTTAGTGACACGGTCTAGCTGGGGGGTGTAGGGCTGGATGATCCTGGGTCCCTTCCGGCTCGGAGTGGCCTGCTAGACTGTAAGGGAACTAGGTTTGTGTCACCGCTCTGGGATGTGCTTTCAGTCTCTGTACGGGTGTTAGATGGTGAGTTGGACTAGATGATCCTTGTGGGTCCCTTCCAACTCATAATATTCTGTGTAATTCTGTGATATAATAACAGACACTCTCTCATATGTATGCACAGATCACCTAATTTTCTGAGGGTCACTGCACTTCTTACCAAGAAGGGGAAGGGTTCTTGCTTTATTTTTTTTACGTATTTTAAAAGATCTGTCTATTTCACAGACAGCTGTAGCTGAGATGTTTTTGATTCTTTTTTCCCTGTGTGACACTTGCATAATAAAATCACAAGCTTTCATACTATCACAGAAGAGTAAAAGGACAGAGAGGGTAAAACCTATTCTAGGCACAGTGCAAACAAATTCAGGACATCATGAGCTCGCCGGCACTTATTATTCTTCTTTCCTTGTCCATTGTAAGCATCATAGCATTATTTCTGAAAAATGTTCTTAAAGTCTTTTTCTGAGTTTGTTTACCCCTGGGGCTAGTATTTTGTACTGGAATTTTAGCTCTGCCAATAGAAGAGTCAGTTAGACAGAGTGTTAACCAATGCTTAGGCTCCCATGCTTTATTCCCAGATGCCTCTTTACACTGCAGCAATTTCTATGTCATTGTTAAATAATCGGAGGTGGGTCAGATGTGAGAAGCAAGTTACATGTATTGGCTTCCACAGACGAGAACATAAAAGATAGTTAAACTTCTCTCAAATTGATAATTTCTTAATTATCTATATAGATTTTCTGTCTGTCTTGCTATTGCTATCACTGCATCTCATTAGGGGTTGTTTAGCTTCAGATGGTCTCACAATTGTTGTTTCACGATGCTTATGAAAATTACTATAATTTGTTACTTGTGTTCAAAAAGGCTTGAATTATGAGCTTTTTCAACAAATGTTTACGGAGCATTACAGAAACCATAATAAAATTCTGCTCTATAACTCTTCATGGTTGTTTTTTTATTATTATTGTGTTCTTTTTTTAATCATCTAAAGCACAACAATGCTACCAAACAGTTAAGCCCTAAGTAGAGTTCTTAAGAGTTAAGGTTTTGTTAGCCTAGAGTACTGGAACTAGGACTTCATTAATTTGAGCAGTATGTTATTACATCTTATACATAACAAACCATACCCATTAGTAGCAAAAAATTATTACTTGATGACTAAGCAGAAACAAGATGACAATCTCGCATGACCTTCCCAGGACCATGTGCCACATCTCTGGGCCACAAACGGGTTCACTCTATACACCCAGACCAGAGATCAAGTGTGAAAGTAAGTTTTTTCCCTCCTATGAGTGAGGGAAATGAGACATAATGTGCTTCAGCAGTTTTGTGTTTGGAGAGTGGAAAACAAGAGACATGAAAATGCCCTCTCCTGGCACCACTCTTCTAAAGCGGAGACTCAAATGGTGACTGGAGGGTCTTTACAGCTGGCAGCACTTGTTAGCAGTGAAAAAGGTAACAACAAGAAACACTTTAGATGGCCCCAACCTCCTCCTTGGGCCCAAGCTATGGGATATGAACAGCCTTAACATGAGGTGCCTGAAGGGCTATGACCCTAGACATTTCAGCAGGGCAAAAAGTTATTTGCCATACTAGCATATCACTTGTCCTTCTAAGACTACCCTGCTCATTTTATATATATAGATATAAATCCTTAACATACTAAATAATTCAGTAAATTTAGCTCATTTTCAGTCTGTTTTGCTTGTGGACTTGACAACAAGAATTTGTGACTGCCCTTTTTCACTGCATGATGGAAGGTGCGCGCTCTCCAATAGACTCTACAATAGGACACTTTCCAGAAACAGCAGCAGCAAATCTGAGAGCAAAAGGCCCTTAGGAAGATGAGTAACAAAGAGAGAAAAGGGAGAAAGGCATGGTGCCCAAACTGCAACTCTTTATGAAGATCAACCAGGTTTGGATGTTACTGAGCCTGAACAAAGAATGCCTCTGTGTATGAAAAAAGTGCCTGCCCATCACTCATCACTGTCCCACGGGAATCAACTCAGCCATTGGGCTGTCCAGTGTCTCTGCTGTAGAATTTGGTGTCAAACCACATCAACCTGAAAATTGTATTTCTCCAGGCTAGTACTGACATTCATAGTTCAGAGGAAAGACTGCAGGCATGATTCATCCTCATTTTATGCCACAGCAGTTCCACATAAGTCAATGGAACTGCACTGGCATATATGTGGGATGTGTCTGGCTCAGCAGTCAGGAAGAACTGGGCTCTTACCTAGACACCTTCTTGGGAAGAGAAGTTCCTCCAGGGAGTTCCCACCATGTGAGCAACAATGGTGCTTCTGAAAGTCTGTGCACAGGATTTTTGAAAGAGAAAGATTCAACTCTGTGGGAATTATAAGCTCAGTATGTGCACTTCACATGGACATTCTGTACAGAAAAAAATATGACTGGCAGGACACTGATTTACTTTAGATCCTAACATTGCTCCAAAGCAATTGCCACAGTATTTTGGTGATGTTGTAGTCTCTTCAAATGGCACATTCTGGGAATCATTCTCAGTGCTGCTTTCCATGTTAATATTTTGAATTATTAAGCTAAGTGTTTTCAAACCAGCCCTGCTGTGAGCCTCTGTGAGGCTTGACTAGATAACTTCCAGTGGTCCTTTCCAACTTACAGTTTTCCCTGAATTTAAGATTCAGAGATTATTTACTTCTGGTGATGCTTATTCTACCAAGGCCTGTTTCAAACCAAACTCTAGTCAAGCCCTCCCTTTTGTAATCCTTTTATCACAAAGCACTGACTCTCTAGTTACTAATAAACTATTAATTAGCACATATTACTGCAAGATCATTTTCAATCCCACTCATCTACACCAAATTTGCTTTTAACACTTGTATTTCTTTGTGTATGGGAGTTCCTTGTAACTTCTCCTTACTTAGACATTCCTTACACCTGAGAAGCAACATTTTCCAGACTGCCATAATCCATTTCCCCCAAGATTCCACACGGCTTTGAATAACTCGCCATTTCCGTTATGCCATGTTAATTGAAGAGAGCCTGATGGCAGCCAGAAAACTTAAGTAAATCTCATTTTGTTTTGTTTTTTAATTAAAAATGCATACACTTACTTACTTATTAGATACATGGTGGTGTCTCCCCATGCTCCATTCTCGTTGTATGTCTATACACCATGTATATGTAGAGCCTGTATAAGCAACATACTTCCCCAGGAAAAGTCTGCCTAAGCCCCAACCTGACACGCACTGTTTCTCTCTGGATACACCACTCAAATGAAGACAAATCACAAATGTGAACGTGCTACACCGCTCATGTTTCTCTTGGTGCTTCCCAAGATTTTTTACATGGTGCCAAAAGTGCTTGTGCCAGTCAGTACCCAGCTTTTCACCACAACAGCAAATGGCAGAGTGACAGAGCAGGCACAGATTTATTGAGGGAGGAGGGCAGGAGCAAAGGGCTAGGACAGGCTTCACCATCTTCACTAGTAGTAGCTGTCTTGTCCTCATCTCTCCAATTACTTTGCCATCCTCTCACCTCTATCACGCATATGCTTTTCAGTATTGCAAACACCCTGGTGCTTTCCAAAGGAGCTGCCTCTGCCTGGCAGCACTACTGGAGCAAACCAGTTCATCTGAACTGGTAAGTCTGTCAGTCATTATTTAAAAGATGTTCCAGTTTTGCAGGGTATATAAATAAAGTTTGACATTACTGCAGTAGGACCTTTACTTTTCCTGCACATCCAGTTAGACTTGATGGGCATTAATAACTACAGGCAGCAAGAGAAAGACACTGCTTTCAGGAAAAATAGTGAGGAATAGGTTTCAGGGGACATGAAGATGTTCCTTGCAGTACAGAAATTTGAAATTAGCTGAGAGTCAAATATCCCAAAACAGTTACTTGTGTATCCCTTTGATCTTTGGTGCTCAGCCCAGTGGCTTGTAGGATACGGCACCTTCACTTCTCCTGCTTTCTTTGTGCGGGAGTTGTATTTCAAGGCGTCAGAGTGCTGAAGAATATTAGTAGAAGGTGTCATTTGTGTGGCCGTTATCCTGATTAGTTGTGTCTCCACATGTCCTTTAATTCACCCAACTAAACCTAGTGATAGCATGACCTTTATCTTTCACCTCCTTTATCAGTTTCAGCTAATGAACTAGTTCCCATAACCTAGGTCAACCACTACAAATAATCAGCCAAGAATGAGCTCTATAGATTTTGTCTGCAAAATCAAAATACCTTTGCTTTGCCAAATTCAAAGCACCATTACAAGTGAGAATCAGATTCAAATGCACTTGTAGCAAATATTTTATGCGAATTCTGGCACTGTTTTTTTTTAAGTAAATATTTCATCATATATTTGTCTGTTATTCCAGACTTTGATTAACTTGACTATTGAATAATATGCTGCAGACATTTGCCAGAAATCATTGCATTATGTTTGAATGCACACTAATATAAAAGAAGGCTGGAAGAAAGCAGCCCTGTCATGGCCGGAGATATCACTTGTATTTGGACTATGCAACTAAATCTAGCCTATGAGAAAAAAGATACAGCATCATGTCAGAAGACTCTCCCCTATTCTACTTTGGTGCACACACAGCTTATCAGCAAACAAACAGGGCAGTATTAAGCATGAGAAATGAGGACTTAAGTGCTTAAGCCCTGAGCATATCTCTGGTGTTGAAAGAAGGCTAAGAAGGCAGAAAACCCAGCAACCTGCAAAAATGGGCATTATCGGGTACACCTGGAAGAGTGGAGCCCAGACCTCTCCTGGGGGTAAGGAAGTAGTCAAAAGCCATCACAAGAGCAATGTGAGATGTCAAAATATGCAACCAAACAGCAGGCATCCCCTCACTGCACATGGGATATAGAGTGACCAGGAGCTGCCATGCACCTGAGCAGAGGCTTCCTGCACTCAACACCAGCAGACTTTGGTGAGCAGCCACAGAAGAAGGCTGCCTTCCCTCCCAAGAACAGAGCAGTCTGGAGCAGACCTGGGCCAGGCCTGCCTCCATGGATGCTCGTATATCTGCTCCATTGGCTACATACACACTAGACTTACCCCCAATACACTAGCAGGTTTTTTTATTGGTCTAAGCAAACTAAAAGAGCAGCACTAAAATCCAAACTAAATCTCAAAAGCATCCTATTTCTCCATATTTGAAAAACAAACTTGGCAACTCACAGTGTCACTAAACGAGATGGTGCCAATAGGACCAAAGCACACAGAGACCAGTGACCCATGTCAGTGGTCACTAGCATGCCTGGCATGGTCTCTCCCCCTCTCCTGCACACACTAGCTGCAAACAAGGTCCATTGTGTCTTTCCAGTGACCCATTCTGTTTGCTGAAAACTGAAATAGGGCCAGTGGCTCTCCTGTTGGCATCCCAGCCGACTTCTGGGTTGCATGCTTTGTTCTCTCCTTCTACCCGCAGCCGACCAGCTCGCTTAAACAGCCGACAGCATTCGTTTGGATTTACCATGCAGTTATGGCCCAAGTCCAGACTCGAGCTGGCAGGATCAGTGGGAGGACCAGCATTCTCCTATTCAGCTACACACAAACTACTTGTCATCCTTTTAGGAACCAGTGACTCAGACGTAACTTTATTGCAGCCTGGCAGCTGGTGGAACTGGGTGAGACGTACAAAGACAATAACTCTGGCACCCATCAAGCCCCAGAGTGCAGAGCAGAAAGCCTCCTTGCAACCCCCATTGAAGCCCTGGCATAACTGAAACAACATTACCACTCCTGGTAGCAGATTTTCACCTTCTGTAAAAACAGACTTTCTGTGAGTGTTTTGTTTTACCGATTTACTATGCCTGAAAGTCAATAGATTATAAAAGAGAAGAGCAAGTTCTCTTTCTTTTCTTTGTGCTAGTGCTACAGCCAGCCCTCTTGCACTTCGTGCCCCCAATATAGCGGCTTGAGATCTCAGCGGCAGGATGTTTTAGCGATGTAGGAGACCCGTTCCGCAACTGCGCATGCGTGACCTGCCGCCACGGTGGTGCCGGCATTGGCTGCGGCGGTGGCCCGGGCAGCAGAATGGGGGCTCGGGCGGCAGCAGGGGCAGCACAGGAGGCGGCGGGGGCACAGGTGACGGTGGCGGGGGCGGCCACGGCAGGGACATGGGCCACGGTGGCGATGCGGCCGCCATTCAACGCGGAAGTCGGGCTACGCGGGTCCCAACTAAGACCGCGGGTGCGCGATATAGGAGACCCGACTGTATTAGCAAAACCACTGCAGCCTACCTTTGGGGCTGTATGTATGGTGGATATTTGACTGCACCCTGGGCAGATACTCGGGAGACACTAAATGAAAGTAAGGCTTTACTCTTTTACAGAGCTCCAGAAAAGATCTTTTTTTTCCAGGTATATCTAAATGGGGCAAGTGAGAGGCATCTTACATTTATCATAGGCAATCTTTCCCTCTTAGATCATGGTTTCAGAGGAGAGCTGGGCAGCCCCATAGGCTCCCTGTGCTGTCACGTTCTTTCCTCCTTGGCTGTTGTCTGATCCCGTCTACTGTAGGGCCCTTCCAGTCTTGTTGATAGAGCTGGTTCTGTAGGCTTGATGAAGCAAGACCAAGGAACTCATCTGGATGGATGAAGGGGAGAAACCTCTTATCCTAAACTGAAAACAACTGCTGCCTGTTTGCCTCTATGTAGTGTATTATTCAGGGTACCTGCTTCTTCCCAATGGGTCACCCTCCCACCATAAGATATACAACATCCCTGTAATGCCCTGCAGAGAGCACCTTCTGCAGGCTGCTTTGCAAATGTTCTAGCCAGAAATCCAACTCCACTCTGTCTACTCAGTTACCAAAGATCCAACCAGTATTAAACTGTATCTGTGTTTCTCCATAAATACAGATTTTAGCCCTGCCTCAACACTGCAGATATCAACAGAAGAGGATTAGAGAAGAGGAAACACTTTCAGGGAAGTCACAAGGGAGAAGCTAAACACATCTCCCTTCTTTTCCTTTCCTAGAGTGTAAGACGATGCTATTACTACATTCCCAGATCTATTTACATGAGTGTGAAGCCAACACATGCTCCATTCACCTGAGGCAATGCCCACTCCTGGTCTAGGTGACATCAGCAGCTGATCTCCCTTCTCCTCACATCACTGCTCGCTGTCCTAACCCATCCCCCAGCTTCAATTTTTGTCTGCTCTTCTAGAGGGAATAACTCCTGTGGTTGTCTCAGCAGCTGCTCTCCGCTTTCCCAAGCAGCAGCAAGAGCTAAATTGACCTAATTCCTGCTTGTTTCCCTGCCACCCACTGAATCTGAAATAGCAGCAGTGAAAACTGCCAAGGCACTCGTCAGCGGCCGCTCTGCCGCAGCGCAGGACCAGCACACATTCACTCCATTTTCTGCAGGTCCCGCAAGGGTTAGAAACTTTTCAGACTGCCAAGTTTTGAACCCTGCAAAAGTGGAGGACAATTACTGCAGACAGCTCCTTAGGCAGCCTCAAGGACAAGTGGATTTTTTGTACCCTAAGGCACATCCTCACCAGTGTTCTTTATACTGCAAACATCAGACATATCTATTTGTAAAAATCCATGGATAAGTCTCTCAGCTGCTGTCTCGCATCCTTTTCAGCTGCAGTTTGAATTTGTAGTCAGGTTTGGACTATCAGGATGACTTTTTTTGCTTTTAATGAAAGCTGGATCAGTCATCATCAAAACTTCAGCAAGAACAAGCGTTAAATTTGTGTATGCAATTCTGTAGTGAAATTAGCTGTCACCTTCCAGGTAATCTGAGGGACCTGTTACAGCTTCATCAGAAGCAACTTCCCTTTGCTGAAGTCTACAGCCTCAGCTATTAAAAAAAATCATAAACAATAATTCTTTCCCTCTCATGGGAATGCACTGCCACAGCCCAAGCTGTCCAACTGTCCCCAGAATTTAAGAGGCTACAAAGTGAGAAGAGTGGGATCATTTATGTTAATTACTGTGTGGAAAGGGAGCCAAAGATATACGTAGTAAGATTTGATATGACATATGGGATCTGATAACATGTCATTAGAGGCAGAAAGCGATACTTCCCAGTGTAGCTTTTCAGCTGCTTATTAAAGCTTTCTGTTCAAACTTCTTAGTGCATGGGCTGAAATTTTCCATGCCATAATTGCTACTATTCTGGTAATTAAAGCTTGCTATAGTGCAGAAACACAAGGGCATTTCTTAACTTCTAAGTGTATGCCTCTGCAACACTCCTCAGTTCTGCTTCTAGGAATAGTTGAAGGAGGAAGAAGGCTTAAGTCTCAGCCTGAAAATGAGCAATGTTGTCATTCAAGTTCTCCCAAACGTGATGAGCTTCAGCCAATATCAGGCAGGGATGTCAACTTCACTAAAACATATTTTCTGTTCTTGCATATGCACTGGGTTTTTATTGCTCTTGAGACTCAACACAATCTCCCGTGTCAGTCAGACAAGAGATATCGCAAAAAACAATGTGGCCGAGCACTCTCCAAATAATCCTCCTTTCCATATCTTTGGCAAGAGGAACTGTTACCATTAGAAAAAAGCTCATAACTTATCATAACATGAAACATCCTTTTGGATTCAAACTGACTCAAGTGACACACTGTGCACCATAAAATAAACTTGAAAATACCTGCAGGATAGTGAGAGGGCTTCTTTCTGACTAAACACTGAAGTGCTCAGATTTCAATATTTAATTTAAGTTTCTGTAGGTATCTTGCCCACTTCCCTATCCTAGCTCTCATCAGCACAGTGACCAACGAATGTCATTCACTTGAAGCTTGCCAAAGCTTCCACTAAGAATTTCTGGCACTTCTTAAACTCCTAGGAAACCTCAGTGCCAAACAGCCTGTGTAATAACTATGAAAATTGTATTATTAGCTTCTAAACAGAAGCAGCGTGACACTCTACAAAGAAAATATGCAGGCTGTCAGAGGCACCAAGAGAAGGTGTCAGCTACAAATTAATGGCTATTTAAACATATTATTTGTTTCAAAGTGTTAAAAATGAGATTTTTAGCTCTGACGGCAGAAAAGGTGGCAGTGTCAGGCCCCACATGGGCATGCCATCTCTCCCAGCTGGTGCTGCTGGCATTTCAAAGCTCTTGACTAGTCCCATTTAGATACCCACATGGGGAAAGGAAGCCTCAGAAATAAAAAGAGGCTTTATTCCTTCCCCTTTGTTTAGCTGAGGTAGAGACATTCCACTTTCGGCTCTGCTGGGAAACATATGTGATTAAAAAAATGAAGGCAGAGGAACAGAGGTCAGCTTAAGCTAACCCAGATGGACAAGCTGGACACAAATCGAGCTCTTCATTGAGAAACTGAAAGTACAACTTGTTAGTTAACTAAGTGTTGGCTTCTACGTCCCAAACTCGGGGTACTGCAGATTTCCAAAGAACACTGTGAAAGCAGAAAGGTCCTCACAATCTCAGACTTTTACTGCTCTTCCCATTTTGCCCATTTAAAATTTACCACCTCAAAGCAACAGAGACTCTAATACGAAAGAGCTTAGTAAAATTACATGGGAAAGCTCAAAGCCAAGCCAGTGGCAGGCAGAAATCTATATTTTCTGTAACAGGCACTGTCCTACCTACCATGCCAGCTCTTTTTTGTGGGATGGTTATTTATAGGGAGGCATGCCTTAATCATTGCTATCATAGATGGAATTCATTCTGTACGTGCTACCACTGAAGGTACTTGGGGACTAGAGGCAGGTACTGCTAAGTGGAAATATTACTGAAATATTTTCACAGTACTTGCAGGGAGAGAGAGCAAGTGTGGTACACTCTGGTACTGCACAGCCCACAGGTAAAGAAAGGACCACTGATTTTAATTTATTTGAAAATATGTTTGTTGAACCTACTGCAAGGTCCAAGGTAAATAACTTGGCGCACTCAGCCACAAGAGTGTGTTGGCATAGTCAGTGCTTGGCATGGCATGCAATACCCGTATTTCATGTCAGCATTTCTTGAAAAACCTTCCCACAGGTCCCTGAGCCTTGGAATGTGGGGCTGAGAATGCTCAATGATATGAGACGTGCAGTGCTTCAGCAGAACTAAGCTGATTTCACAGCATCCTACTACCTGGGTCTCATTGCAGGTACAGGGCAGGTGCTGCAAGACCAGGCTATCAAGGACACAGATCTGGGACTTCTTTGCTCCCAGCTTCCATGTGACTGCTGGCTAGAGTGGGATTTGGCAGGGAACAAGGCAGGTTTCAGACCCTACATTGCAGAGAAAGTTTTCTTGAGAAGTTGGCTGGTGCCTGTCAAAATTGCATCGATACCAACTCAGTCACAGACTTGTGTGATTTTGAGTTGGCATTGTCTGATGGAAAACATTTTGTATTAGAACGCCCAACCAATCTGAATACAAAATTATAAAGGATTTTCACTGTGTCTTGGGGCAGGCTATCTGAAAAGTGTGGGGTACTCCACATATTTCTCAGTGATTTTTTGAGTCTACAATCCAAAGGCAACTTCAAATCATCAGCCTTTTAAAGCCAACTAGCACCATCTTTTGTACTTATGACACACCTTCTTTACCTGGTCAAAACCACTAAAACACAGAATTGGTGCAGCCATAATTATGTTGAAACGATCAACTTTTGAAAACTTAAAAAAGTAATTCTAAGGAAGTGCCACACGAACTCAATATGCTATCTAATGCCAAACAGCAGTACTCCTAGCCTAGTTACTAACTCATTTTTCTCTTTTCAGTGAATTACATCTTACTACAAAGTTGCACAACCTCTCACATCAATCTCAGAATCTCACTAAATGTCAGCCCATGCAGAACTTGGGTGCTTGGAATAACTGAACTGAAAGGATGCAATTGTCTGAAGTACAGAAGATGGGGGCACAGCGATAGAAAGGGAGATAAATACAGGCAGCCTGCACTGGTAAACACTCCAGCAAGAAATCACACTGTGGAAGACAGAAAGGGAGTTTAAAATAGAGGAGGTAATGTTATTCTTAAGGTTTGTAATAAAAAGCCTTTGGTTCCAATTAGGAAAGCAAAGATGCCTTGCCAACATGCTATTACCAGCTTTTTGGCAGGCAAAGCCATTTACAACAACCAGGCTACCTCTCCTGCACTCAAGTATTTGTTTTTACATTCAAGCCTTCTCAGACTGGATAGCTCTTGGAACAGACTCCAGTCACACTTGTATAGGGCAAAGTCCATATCAGATGGATCATCATGCAGAACAAAGTGTTATTACTTTCTCAGAGCTGCTACTCAGTCACACCCCTTATATTATTTCTGCGGAAAGGAGGGAGTGATTTCAATTATGGAAGTATGGAAATTTCAATTATTTGAGTATGGACAGAAAGAGGCTGAAAATAGATGAGCTGTTGGCTTTTTTCAACCTTCAAGGCTGAAGTTCATAGTGAAGCTTCCCAGAATAACACAAAGCACCTTCCTTTCAACTGTGCTCTTCCATCTGTCAGTCTTGAGAATGTGTCTGGGAGCACCACAGTGCTGTGCAGGCTGTTGAGTGTTGGAGGTATTTGGTTATACTGGAGAAGAAACTAGGAAAGGAAGGGATATTCAGGGAGAGTAGTCTTTGCCTACAGACAACTGGGGCTTCTAAAGTCAGACTCCTGCTCTGCATCAGCCATGAGAAGACCTCTCTGTCTCTCTTTCCATCTTGCTATGTCTTGATCCTCAGTGACTTGAGTCCCTTGGGTAAGCTCTCTTTCAAGTTTCGCTCTTCCACACAGTCTCAGCTCAATGTAGAACTGCATGTGTTCAGCAGAAAATTTCCTCTACTTTTTCTTCCATGGTTATTTAAAGCTCCACTTCATTATATTTACTGGTATTCTGACTTTAATAAATAATAATTGCATGCTTCTTGGAGGCTCCAGGCATCTTAACTCATAATTAATCATAGTACCAAACCCCATGAGTCTTCAAATCATCATTAGAAAGAAAACCTTTCAGCCAAACACCTTCGTAAAAAACTGAGATCCTCTCCCTTAATTGGTCTGGGAAGCACAGAAACTGCTCTTAAACAGTTGCATTCTGCACAATACTCGTAGATCTGGCCTCAGACCAAATGAGGGAAATAAATTCCAAAGATGCACAGAGGCACATCCTGCGAACACCTGTCTCTCTCTGCAGTACAGTGTATGAGGTTGAAATGACCATGAGGACAAGGAAGAAGGAAAGAAAAGAAGGGAGCATCCCTTCTCCTCAAGTAAAGTAAGAATAAACATGTAAAGTGATATTTCAGGGACAAAACACTACACATGGGCACGGGCAACTTCACAAAGCTGCTGTTAACTGATGCACACTACTCTTCTCTGAAAGGTGGAAGAGTAAGACTTCAGAAGTGCTTTAACTCTTTTTTTACCCAACAGCTCCTTAAGCTCAATCTAATTTTCTTTACAGTAAATGTCAACCTTGATTACAGCTGGAGAGTCAGCACGTATCCCTAACCACAGCAGAAGGTTGCTTCTGGTCTACACCACAATGTTAATCATAATCTAACCTAACTGAGTCTTCATCCATGGGCTGAGGATTTTCTTTTGCCTGGACAGAGATCCAGGTTACCTGTCCATGTGTTCTCTGGTAGCTCAGGACCCAGGGAGAGCTTGGAGAATTTGAACCTCCCTGTCAGCCTCAATAAGCAATGAGAACGTACAGCCATCTGGGAGCAGTAGCATAGTGCCTCTAACGGCCTTGGAGCACATGGTAAGGCCACCCTCGCTGCACCTCCTCTATGCCTCACAGTCACTGGTGGGTCCCCATAACACAGATGTGGTGCAAAGCTCCAGTTTTCCCAGTCCGTAACTCCCAGCTCACTTCATTCATCTGTGGTGCTTGCCATTGGCACGACCCCATCATGGGGCTAACCTCTGTGCAATCCTACCAAGTAAAAGTAGAGAGCTTAAAAGACAGCTTATTTCCTTTGCATTATTTAAATTCTCCTTCAGTTTTTACTTCTGCTACACAATGAAGGAAGGTCTAATACGTTATGGATTATTGGCAGGGCAGAATGAGCAAATAGCTAACTTATTTGTTTTAGATGGAGTATAACACAATAAAAAGAGTGCAATCTACTGTATTGTGCCCATGAACTTTATCCTTCTGAATAACACACAGTGTCCAAGAAAAATTTCCTGCTCTGAGAGTCTGTGACCTGGGACTGGAGCCCAAAGACTCCCAAGAAGCTCACCAGACGGTAAACAGCTGCATGTCCTGAGGGAATGGCTAACCTGGCAGTGGTTTCCCATATACTAAATCCTTATTGCTTTAACAAGGTTGCCTGGAAGTGGCTTGAACAGAAGTAAAGGGAATGCTTCTCTGATCAAGTGACTCATAGAAAGAGGGAGGGAGGTCTTAAGATACCCTCTGGAAAGGATTTCAAAGCTGAGTATACTGTTCCAGGAAATGTTTACAGACTGGAAAAGAGGAAGTTTTGACTTTCATTGGCTTGTTCTGTTGCAACATGGCATGTTTACCAAAAATACGTAAAGAGAGGGAAAAGAAAAGCTCCCTTCTGAAGAAGCGCTAAGCAGGAGGCAAAAGTAATACAACTCTGCCCGCTTTAAAGTAGCAGCCAACAGGAGGAAATTAACTCTGTCCTGGCTCCACAAGGCACACTTATACCTCAGGGCCAAAAATGTATCAAAAAGGCATGAACTCAGAGTAAATCAGAAGAGGTCAGAGGACAAGTAGTATACTCTCACTGCCATTTTTAGGATCATACTTGCCATTTATTACTTGCTTTGCAGACACCAAAGAAGCCAGTGTTCCTCCCTGGAGATGTCAGCAATGTCTGAGAGATGGAGCAATTAGAGGGAGACTGTATTTGGGGTTGTGGTGGGTGAGGGGTTTTTTTTGTTTTTACAAATTGAATTAACTCAAAACAACCAACAGAAAAAGCAGGACTTTATGGATGCTCCTGTGGAAGGGCTCAAGAAGACCTAATATTACACTTTAGGTCAGTGGCTCCTGGGTTTTTTACAGCTGGGACTCTGTTGAGAAATGCGCCTTTCTGTTTAGTCCTGTGAAATGATGTTCATTTAGACTGACAAAAAGACAAGGAGCCTGATCTAGAACCAGTGAAAGAAAGTTCGGCAAGAAGGTAAGCATTTCACTCCTGGAGATACGTGCTGGAAAATGACAGAGGTGCAGAAGTCATCCTCTTTACCCTTTTTGCAAACTATATATGTATATATGGTGTGTTGGTAGCAGGATCACAACAGGTTAGGTAACAGGTGATAAGTGATAGGTTGGACTCGATGATCTATATGGTCTTTTCCAACCTTACCAATTCTGTGATTCTGTGATTCATTTTCTTGCATTGTAGGAAGCATAATGGGGGGCAGGGGAGGAGAAGGTTACTCTGTTTTGTTCTGCAAGCTATTTTTTAAGAAACAGAAGTCCTTCAGATGTCAATACTCCTCTAACCTGTGGACCCCTATGTGGGCTAGCTTTAGCTTGGGAAATGAAGGATCCTTGCAGTTCAGTGACTTAGACATTTTGAAATTCTAACCTATTTGACGAGATATTACTCAAAAAGCAGTGCCAGAAGTGTGAATTAATAGGACCCATATGTAACCGCTTAATAGTAACCACTTGCTTAATACTGTGTAGCTAAATGGTATAACAAAAGAATTAGCCAGCGACATCCACTTACGAAATATGATCCAATCAATACTATGATTTCTTTTTAAGTGCTCAACTGGTTTTGACACATACAAAAATGTGGTTTCAATCAGACCAAACTGCACCACAAAAAAGCCTTGTAAAGAAGCCCAGACCTGTGGGCTTTAAACAACGCATTGAAGAACATTCACAATGGGACTGAGCCTGGGAGCACAAGGGGAAGAAATAAGTGGTCCCTCAGTCATTATTACCAGCCATGAGATCACACAGTCTTTTCATCTTATATTATCAATCTCCCTTAGTGCCGGATATACAATAAAATATGTAGTGTCAGGCAAAGCTGTAACAGGAGGAACAGTCAAATTCCCCTTGCTTTTCTCCTGATTGCCTCATTTACATTAACTCCTCAGCAAACAGTAATAGCTAATGGAGTAAGACTATTACAGTCCTGGTTCAGTGCCACTGGCTAACTGGGATCACTAAAAGCATATTCAGAAACCGACCAAAATGACAGCAACTGACAATTAGAAAAAAAACCCCAGCAAAACAACTGAAAAAGAAATGAGAATGTACCTGACCCCCCACACACTAAAATACCCCCCACATAAGGGCCACTGAAGTGTAATATTTTTATGAAGAAACCCTGTTGACCACACCTGATTTCATTTTCTGTATGTCCAGACAGGAGCTGAATGAAGTTTGCTCATGGCGATGCTCTCAATCCAAGCCCTCAGCCCATCAAGCACTGTAATTGTCTTGGCTCAGGCAAGACACAGTGCCTGAACAACATCCCACCTGCAGTTTTAAGATGGTATTTCATTAAACTGAATTATCTTTGTGCAAAATGTACAGATTAGCTCTCAGGCTAGCTCATATTCATAAGTACACACAAGCAGCAACAAAGGCAGTTAGGTTTGATCCCTTGCAGGGATCCACGGCAAAGCTAACTGAGCCTTCACCAACCTACTGTGAGTAACACATCTGTGCACAGAAAGTCAAAAAGAGCCAGAAAGAGTATACTCACTGAGCAGTACATAGGAAGTGTGTGTGTGCATGTGTGTCCATCCCCATATTTGTATGTTTGCATGCCTACCCTCTGCACTGGCAGATGATAGAGAATAAATATGGCTGTGAACTCTGCACACATACAAAGTGCTTAAAAATCATAAGGGCTACGTCAGACCATGGGGAACAGGGACATCTCAGTTTTAGAGCTCATAAGGACCTTGAGAAATAGGCAGCCACACTGCCTCAAACAGGTTCGTACTTGTTTTAGAGCTTCTGGCATTGCTGCTGTTCCCCCTGGAGCTGCCTCAATGGGTGCTGAGCCTGAAACCTTAAGCCTTAGAGGGAAGCCAGCCCTATGCTGTCCTAAGGGTGCAGCTACAACACAGTCACTGCCTTGTCACATGTACACCTCCACAACATTTATGTTAACTGGACTTGCATACTTGTAGTACTCTGGTTGTAGCATCAGGGTGCTCAAGTGAAGATGTCTGCTGTGGTATTTGGCCAGCCTCTTCAGACACTTTTGTAGGCTGCAAAAATAGGGTTGTGGTAGGTAGACAGCTATCAATACCAGTACGGCTGAAGAATTGGTTGTATTAGCTGTTCCAACAGGCTCTGCAGAGCACAGGTGGTGTGGTCACAGAATCACAGATTATTGTGAGTTGGAAGAAACCCAGAAGGATCATTGAGTCCAACTCTTAAACAGCACCACTGCTTCCCTGGTAGGAATCAAATCCCCCGTGTTCCGCATGAGAGGTGGGGACACTCACCACTACGCTAAAGTGGATTTGGTCCTTCTCCTCCATGCAAGTTAGAAGGTGAAGCAGTCAGCACTCAGTTACTCAGACTGCCAAACATTAGCTTTCCCAAACCCGGTCAGGATCAGAAAGAGATAGGTTAAAAAATAACAAATCGCTGCATTTAAAAAGCTTTTTGTTTCTTGGCTCTTCCTTTTCAAAGGTCATACAGAGTAGATTTTAAGATTCAAAGAACTGTTTTCTTTTTTGGATACTGCCTACAATCTTCACAGCTGAGGGAGGATGGGTAGACATGAGTGGGCTTCTTTGATTTGCTTTCTGAAACAAACACGCATTCCCACATATCTAAGTCAAACATTAACAGTAATGCCTTACTCTAGGAGCCCAAAATAGTATGAAAGGTGAATGTGCAGATTTAGAACAGACAGCATTTAGATACCAGCAGTATCTCGGAGAGGTCTCTATCCCCTTGCACAAAAGAAGTCCCAAGACACTCAACTCTGTCCTATCTAGATTAAGGAACAATTACTTTGTTGCTTTCATCTGTTTCTTTATTTTTGTTGTTCTTTATTCATATGGTGTCACTGACCATGTCAAGATGGCAAATTGCCCTGACAAGAAGGATATCCTGCCAGATATGATAACAAAACTTTCACTAGACAAAGGATGATAAAAAGATCAGCACAGCCCAAACCAAGTCCTCCCTCTTCAGAAAAAAAAAAAAAAGTCAGGAAACTCCATGCTTCAACAAGCAATTTTTGTCCCAACAATGTTTCCTCCATATTCATGAACTGCCTAGCACAAAGCTGAGGAATCCTCACACCTCACACAGGAGGAAAGGAGGGAGCTGGGGCACATCTCCTCCACAGGTACAAACTCCTCATGCAAGTGGGAGAGGGCAAAAAGATTCTGCAGCTAGAGGTGCTACATGGGCTGCTGAGACTGACCTTGCTGCACCACGTCAGCTTCACAGAGCAAGGCCATCATATTAATAGCTACAGTGAAAAAAATATCAGTCAAATGTTTGCCAAAGCTCTTACATGTAGGACCTGTTCCACCAAAGGTTATTCCACAACTAGTTCTATCTAGGAGCAGACTAATAATCTCATGAACTGCAAGGAAAATCCCTGTTTCTGAGGACAGAGTTACTAAAGCTTCTGAAATGTCCCACTGGTGAACAGACTGATGTCAGCCCTGTAACAGCACCAGAGCAATAAAAACAGAGCAGGAATACTAGCCAAAATGCACAAAGGAGTACAAAAGAGGGTGAAGATTTGACAGATTTATTCATATCTATTTTGGGCTGAGCTAAAAGCAAATGCAAATTACAAACAGTGTCCCTCAGCTGCATCTCATCGCTTTTAACCTTACTCATTAAAAAAATCCAAATATAGTATAATGAGCTTAGGACTTGCATTTGCAATTCACTGGTCCCTGCATTAAGATCTCAAGTGCTAGCAGGACTTAGACACCATTTTATTTATTAATTTACACATTTCAGTCATAACCTAATGTTTGGAAGACAGATTTGCATTTTTGTACAGTGGTCCACAAACAATACAGGGGAACATCTTCCCCTCTGCTCAAAAGGGTGCAATATACCACCATCAAATCCTGCAATAGTTTCCTCGAGAAAAGGCAAGCTATAAATGCTTGGTACACATTTAAATGCTTCTTAACATGGCCCAATCCTTTAACAGTTGTCCTGCCATGAATACATTTGCTTATGGGAGAGGTCCTCTCCCATTGTCTTCAGCCACTTGTCACTCTACTGCAGTTACCAGACACTCTTCTTTCTCTGCCCTACTCTATCCAGAAAGACCAGGATCTCCCTCAATTGCTTCAGGCAAAAACCAGCTGAGTTAGTTTAAAAAGCTTGGTGGTTCAAGCTAAGCCAGTCCCTCTGGGTTTTACATAGTTCCTCTAAGACTTGTTCCACCCAAAGTTTCCACAATAGTCTGACTACTTTAGCTGGGGGCGTGATGTTTTACCTGTAAAATTAAAGTGGTAGCACAGATATAGTTACAGTGATACAAAATATTGCACAACACAATAATTTATTCTTCCTTGTGCTTTCTGGATACCTTGCAGCAGTGGAAACACCTTTGCATTGTCACTTGAACATCCATGAACATCTCCTGTGAACTTCATGAAGTTCAACAAGGCTAAGTGCACCTGGGTTGGGGCAATTCCCAGTATCAATAACAGGCTGAGGGATAAGCAGATCAAGAACAGCCTTGCCCTTCTGCCCCTTCTGTGAGACCTCACCTGGAGTACTAAACCCAGTTCTGNAGGCGTGCCAGTGGATGAAAAGCTGGACACGACCCAGCAATGTGCTCTTGCAACCCAGAGAGCAAATCGTGTCCTGGGCTGTATCAAAAGCAGCGCGGCCAGCAGGTCAAGGGAGGTGTCCCTTCTGCCCCTTCTGTGAAATCTCACCTGGAGTACTAAACCCAGTTCTGCGGTCCCCAGCACACCTGTTGGAGCAGGTCCTGAAGAGAGTCACAAAGATGGTCTGAGCGCTGGAGCACCTCACCTACGCAGACAAGCTGAGAGCTGGGGTTTTTCTGCCTAGAGAAGATGAGGAAGGGCTCTTTATAAGTGTAGTGATAGGACAAGAGCTAATGTTTTTAAATGAAAAGGAAGAAATTTTTTACAGTGAGTGTGGTGAAACTATTGCCTAGAGTGGTAAATTTCCCATCCCTGGAAACATTAAAGATTGAGTTGAATGGGGTCTGAGTAACCTGGTCTAGTGGAAAATGTCTCTGTTAACTGCAGGAAGGTTGAACTAGGTGAGCTTTATAGGGCCCTTCCAACTCAAACTATTCTACAGTTCTATACCAAAGAGATGATGCTAAGACTTCTGCTTTCAAACAAACATTAAGTATTTCCTAAAAAAATTTTGGGAAAAAAAAAAAACAAAACCCCAAACCCAAAAACCCAAAGAACCCATACCCAGCCTTGTTCAACTGTGTCCTGCCTCAGCCATTTGTACTGGTCCTTGCTCTGTATTGCAGACCCTGTGTAACTCAACAGCTTCTTAAAATGCTCTCCATGTGCAGCTGCAGATGTCACAATGCTGGAAAGGCAAAGGTGGAAAAGAGCCCAGGTAACAGAAGCCCTCACTTTGATGGCCTCCACAGGTCCTCCAAAGCAGTGAGATCACATCCTTGCCAAGTTTTATTCAACACAGCCTGCCTTTCCCTGTTCCTCTGCTCCAAGGAGGTGCATTTTGTATCACTCAGCACAAACATGGGTAGTGAACAAGAAAATTTTTCACCTAGGTTCTCAGTATCATTTTAATAGGCAATTTATTTGGGGAGGCGTGAGTACATTATGTTTGGACCAAAGAGAAACTGGACACTGTAAAGAGGGCGTGTGCACATTCAGTAAGACAAAAGCAAGACCCTCTGTCAAGTGCAGTACCAGATACATTTGCCTACCAGCAGGCAGTAGACTGGCTCTGAAGGACTCATTTTTACAGGGTGAGAAGATACAATGCACCATTTCAGTCCTGGCAACACCACCACACCTGCCAGAAAGGAGCTGCCAGATGGGACTGTGGGGAATACATACAAATTTTTCTGCTGATCATCCAGACAAGACCACCCATCCATTTCATTGGAGGCTTTGCAGTCATCTCTAGTGACTTGGAAAGTGAGGTTATACATTCTAAGCCATCCAGTCTGGGGTTTAGATTTTATAGTTTTTAATTTAAATTCTCTTGATTAATCCTTCCATCTCTCTTTCCTGCTGTGCTGGAAACTGTAATATATCATAGGCAGAAAACAGAAGTGAGGGGGAGGGCAGGAAGGGAAAAAGAACAACAAAACTACTAAAGTGATCAGGCAACAAGAAGAAGAATATAAAATGTCAGCAGTAGACGTAGTGGCTGAAGGCACTGACGGTAGAAAACCAGCAGTGTATGTATGTCCCAGCTGAATATGTAGCTGACCTTCCCCCCACCTGAGGATTGATGATGTTTCCCCCTACAACACTCCCTCTAAATTTTGCTTGCATGGATATTAGAGAGTAAAATACAAGCAGATCATCCAGACAGTGGTAAATGAGATTTCAGAATGGGAACATGCCAGAAACTCACCCCACTTTCAAGGAGACAGTCAGGAAATGCAGCAATACTCAGTCCTAGATAGTGATCTACAATCATAATTCAGTCAAATATGTGGGAGCATTTGTCAACAGTACTGTGAACTGATGGAATGATGTAGCAAAACACTTCAAAGGTGGCCAAGTCTTCCTTTACAGGATTACTCTTCTCCTCCCTAAAACTGACAAACAAAACTGAAAACATCCCTCATTAGTAAGTTCAGTCCAGCTCTGAAACATCACAGGGACAGTACCACACTCCTCCTCTCTCTTCCACCAAGAAAGAAAGGGAGGGCCTAGTAAATTCTCTCCATCACAACACATTGGTATAGGCACGTTTTCTTCCCAGAAGTGCCACCTTTCTTTTAAACACCTTTGTGATGAGCAGTAAGGGAAAGGATGCTACTTTACAATGTGTCAGATCCAGCTGTCAACTGAGCTATAAACTACTTCCAGGTAACATCCTCATGGGAGACAGTAGTCAACAAGACTGCCATCAAAATGTGAGTTGTCCAAGGGCCAAGGGATCAAAAAGAAAGGACATTTGGAGAAAAATAGTTTAAGGTAAGCAAGAAAAGAAGATGCGGAGCAAAAACGTGAAGCTACTGTGTCCCCCACCAGAGAAAGGCAATGGTGAATGCTAGCACCTTCACAAGTCAAAATAAACCTCAGCCTGAAAGCAAATAGTTTGAAAGAGACTACTGAGAGGTTACAAAAATACGGCATGATACGTGAGGGATTATGAAAGCAGACCTCCCAGTCATCCATGCTACTTCCCAACCAGGCAGGATTATTTCCCACTCTTCATAAATAATGTGTAGCACTTAAAACAAAAACAAACAAACAAAAAAAATTAATACCATTATCTTTATTGTAGGAATCATGGATAGCTAGGCTCACAGGGGAAAGAGTGAAGATATTTAAATAAATTAAATGAGCAGAAACTCTTATAGCGAGTTTTAATTGTTCTTAAAGACTTCTGCATCCTACAATAATGAGCACATCTGACACTTAGGAGGTAGCTGCTACTCTTCGGAGGACAGTACCTTTTGGACAACTGGCCTCTTGAGGGAATATTGAAACAACTAGATCTCAAACAGCTCTATTGTGTCAAAGGCATCACACTGACCAGATAAGCCTTAATATTTTCAAATAAATCATTGTGTTTTTAGGTTGCTGAAACATGCACTGAATGTTTTCTGAACAGGGCATGCCCTTTTTGGTTCCAACAGTTTTAGAGAGCCATGGGGAAGGTTTCATGCCTTTCATTTATATTGTTCTAGTTTTTTGATTAAAAAAAACCCCAAATCATAGAACTGTTTAGTTTGGAAAGCACCTTTAAAATCATTGAGTCCAGTTGTTAACCTATGTCATGGTTTAGGAACAGTACTCTCCAATTTAGAGCTCACACTGAGACTCTCCAAACCAAGTGCCACTTGTTTGTTCTTCCTCTCCCTCTCCTCTCCCCTTGCGGGTGGCTGGAGAGAAGAATTGGAGGCACGAAAGGTAAAGATCATGGGGTGAGGTAAGAATAATTCACTGGAAAGAGCAATGAGATAAGAAAATGAACAGTAACACCCTCAATATTAATAATATTAATTAAGGTGTACAAAAGAGTGATTCACAAGCAAAAAAGCTCACTGCAAAGCTTGACCCAACCGCAGCCATGCCACCCTGACCACTCCCTACGGCAGCCACCCAACTGCTCCCTCCAGGTTGGAACAGGCATTATCCAACCAGTCCCTCTGGGTCAGAACCAGCACCGCTCTTACTTGACCCTAAAGAACCCCTTCTCCTTGGAAGAGACTCCCTTCCCCCCACCCCTGACAATGACATGAGATGGTACAGAACAACCTCCAGGTCCTGCCCATGCCCCATCCTGGCTACTGCAAAAATTAGCCCTGTCCTGGCCAGAACCAGGACAACCCAGGACCAATAAGTCCACCACTAAACCACGCCTCTTAAGTGCCCCAATTACATGTGTTGAAAATACCTTGAGGGATGGTGACTCAACTACTTCCCTCAGCAACGTTTCAATGCTTGACATCTCTTTTGGTGAGGAAATTTTTCTTAATGTCTAAACTTTCCTTGGTCCATTTTGCAGCTGTTTCCTCTTGTCCTGTCACCTGGGAGAAGAGGCTGACCTCCACCTGGCTACAAAAGCTCCTTTCAGGTAGTCGTGGAGAGCAACAAGGTCTTCCAGCTTCCTTTTCTCCAGGCCAAATGACCCCAGTTCCCTCAGATGCTTCACATAAGACTTGTGCTCCAGGTCCTTCACTAGCTCTGCTGCCTTTCTCTGGACACACTCCAGGACCTCAATGCTTATCTTGTAGTGAGAGGCCCAAAACTAAACACAGGACTCGAGGTGTGGCCTCACTAGTGCTGAGTACACTGGACCGTATTTATGATACAGGCCAGGATGCCATGGGTTTTCTTGGCCACCTGGGCACACATTGGCTCATGATCAGCTGCTGTCAATTAACACCCTCAGGTCCTTTTCTTCCAGGCAGCTTTTCCAGTCACTTTTCCCCTAGACTGTAGCAATGCATGGGGCTTTTGTGACTTAAGTGAAGGACCTGGCACTTGGCTTTACTGAACTTCATATAATTAACCTCATCCCATAAATCCAGCCTGTTCAGATCTCTCTGCAGAGTCTTTGTACCCTCCAGCAGATCAACACAAATGACCAACTTGGTGTCATCTGCAAACTGACCTCGCCCAGATCATTAATAAAGACATTAAACAGGACTGGCCCCAGCACGGAACTCTGGGGAACACCACTTCTGATTATCTGTCAACCTCAGAAAGTGACTAAAAAAACCTTTTTCAATAAATGTCACCTGCTAGATCAGCAGCCATTACAGATTATCAAGTATTAAAATTAGCCTTTAGAAATGCAGAGTTGGCCTTACTAACCCTAGAGAAGTCAGGTATGTGTGGGTGAAAATATTACTTCAATGAAGTAACAAAAGCTTAGCTTTAACTTCATGTGATTTTCCATTAAGCATTTCAATTCAGCATCTTTCCTCCAATGGCCAGGTACTGCACTGGCAAAGGTCACTGCTCTACCTCCTGAACTGTTTCAGGCTTTTTTTCTGAAAGCACTTTCTCTTGCAATGAGCTTGATTAGACACAGAGAATGCACATGCATGGGCGCTTCTGAGCTAATAACTAACCTCAGGGACAGCACAGTCACATAGAAAGGAGAAATGCAGACTCATGGTCTGGTTTGTTGGTTCCCTCATGTCCCTAGATCTAGCTTTATTAATAATCCTTCTGAGTTTTCTCTTTATGAGAAACTTCAAGCTGTTTTTCACATCATTCTTATGCACAATAACAAAATGCTACAAGTTGATACAAGCATCTTCTCTTCCTTACCCTTTTCAGCAGCTTTTCTATCTGCAGGGTGAGGGGGAGGGAGAAGGTTGCTCCCCCCTTTGCTCTCGTTTTGTCCTCAAACTCCCATAAGATACTGAGAGATATCAGATTGCTGGCTCAGCTGGAGCATTCACTAAACAAGAGATAAGGATTACTTACGAAGGAACTGTAAACCCATCATCAAAACACCTATAATTGCAGGAGAAACCAGCTGTTCAAAATGTGGGTCTCACCTGAGTTTTGCCCACAGCCTGGGGCTCTTGCTTTCTCTTCCCTCCTGTACTTTTTTCAAAGAGAAGGAAAAATCCACCTTTAGCTCAATTAGTAGGGGCCATTTCCTCTGGTAGTCTATGTCTCCAAGTAAGAAAGCAAGCATCTGCCAATTAACTACATAAAGACAAGCACAGAATCACAGAATCACAGAATCAGTAAGATTGGAAAAAACCTTAGAGATCATCATGTCCAACCTATCACCTATTACCTAATCTAATCTAGTCAAACCTGTTACCTAACCTAACCTGTTGCCATCCTACTACCAACACACCATCCTACCTATAACACACTACCCTAAATTTTGAAAGGCTTTCAAAGGTGATGCCTCTGGTACAAGACTTGCTTCCCTACCTACTTCAGCAGATAGTGCAAAGCAGTTCATCTCTTTCCCTTTGCTCTCTAGCTTGGTTTATCTAAGGTCTACCAGACACATGCTTACAAGCTTTTTATTAGAAGCAAGGCTTCTGCCAGGGTATGCAAATACAAGAGCAGACAAAAGCTATCTTTACCCCAATGCTGACTCTCTCCATAATCTACCTTGCTTTCTTTGCACTCACCAGCAACCTAAACTGTTCAGCTATAAGATCTAGACTAGAATTTCCCCTCTGCTTTGGTACGTCAGAAGTACCTGATCTCCGTAGCATACCAGCCCAGCTATAAGTAACAAGGAGTAATTTTTCACACACTTTCACAGAAGGGAGGATAAATAGAGGTTCATACCCAATAAAGCAACCATCTCAGCCTGTGATTGAGTTATGACACCTTCCTCAACCTTGACAGCACAGTATTAAGGGATTCTATTCCTCTCTCTCTTTTCTCTACTGTTTCATCATACATTTTAAACTCAAAGTTTTACTGGGTTTTATTTATTCAGCCATTACAAATGTAGGGATCATTTGTACCTCCTGAAATTCCCAACACTAGGTACAGTTTGTCCTAATGGATGTTGACTTTAAGGTTTTTTTCAGAAACTAAGCAAATGACAGGCTATGAACAGGAAGGGCTAATTAAAGAGGACAGAGAACCTGAGGGCTACAAAGTTGGCCACTAGTCAGATGCAAACTAAATCTCCAGGTTTAAAAACAAAGATTGCCACTTGTCATAAACAGCTGGTTTATGCATGACTTGATAAGGGGTTAACACACCACCAGTGCTATTAGTGAATTAACTATTCATTAATTACAGTAATCTCTTGAATATGGCAGGGGGGCGGTTCCAGAAAGATGCTGTGATAAGCAAAATCCGCAAAGTACTGGTAAATACAGTAAATATGGTAAACTCAGTAAAGCCAGGGGGGAAAATGTACCGAAGCTGCAGATGGTGAACTATAAAGTAGGGAGGGTTTACTGTATTTCACTAATTATTATTAATTAGTGAAACTTATTTCGCCCCAACTCGTCAGAAGAAAAGAAGATGCCATTTGTGGAGAACATTTCACTCCTTCTGCTGTTCAAAGCAGTGACAGACTGACAGAGCTGCTGCGAAGGTAAGTGAAGAGCAGAAAGCCAACCTGAAACAGCCAATGTCCTTATACTGTATTGGTTGTACCCATCATATAGCAAGATAAGAAATGAAAAGGCAACTTCCTGTTTTTGTGAACAAAAATAGACATTTGTGTTTGGTTGTTACAGCTGAAGTATTCTCTCACTCTCAGCTCTGTGCCTTTTTTTCCATACCACCCACAACACTCGGAACAGCTTCCAATTTCTTTCTTACCTAATGACCTAAATCTCCACAGACCCTATTTTCCCCTTGAAACCATCCTACATCTACCAGATTTGGCCTAGTGTCTTTGCACTATTTCATGGCCAAAAATGTCATCCTGGCACCAGTAAACTACCTGGAAGAGAACTGTATTTCCTCACAGAAAGCCCTATGTGCATTTATGCAGTGTTGTATGCAATAGGAATGTGGAATATGATTTCCTGCATCACATGCCATCTTATAGCATGTGCACTCTAGATTTCATTACAAAGAGCTCTAATCCTCACACAGTCATGCCTAAATCTGTCTGCTGCTACAGCTATGGCACCAGCATGGCAATGAAGAAGCTGTATAGGGGAAGTCCAAAAAAGTGCAGCAAGCTTCTTTTTTGTTCAACGTGCATTTTGTCTCCCTCACACTCACGTTACTTGCAGTAAAGCATATAATTCATGGTCTCAAATATATATATGTTAATTTTGCTGTTAATGTTATTATTAATGTTTAATTAGTCTTTGCTCTGAAGATGAAAAACAGTGAAGCACATAAGTTGGTCTCCTGCAATTACTGTGATTGCACTCACAAAACCAGCTAATTGCACTTGCAAATTACAACTTAGCTATTTGCACATGTACTTCTGCAGTCTGCCGGCACCACCATGATAACTGTGGAGACAGCCTGGAAAAAAAAAAAATAGGGTGAATTATAGTAATTTTGTGGACCATTATTGGTTCTTTATTTCACTTGATACACGCTACGATTTTCTGATTCTGTTTGCATGGCACAAGGGTTTCCAAATGATTGCATCCCATGATGCATGTGAGACCTGGAGTTGTTTCAGGGGCTGCAGTGTCCCTCAGCCAAAATGAGCAAAGAGAGGTCTCCAGGTGAGGCGGCTGGCATGGGCCTTCTATCTGTGAGCTCTAAGGTGCATTGCTTTTTCCCCTCCAGACGTGCAGTCCAGAAGGCTCATCCCGTCTGTGGTGCATGAAAGGCTGCTAGTCCTCAACCTCTGCTTTCAGTATTCAACTGTTCCCTAGCACACCTAGCCTGGTGAAGCTCAAAATAAAATTCTCAGGCAGAGCTCCACATCTTAGGCCAAGTGACTTCTAAAAATGGTCTTCTCAGGATACTCGTACATGCATCTTAATCCAACACAACATGCTCATAAACCCCACTGTGGCCTTTAGAGAGGTGGGGAGAACAAATTAGCTTTGGCTCTTTACCCCTTTCATCATACCATGTCCTCAGGAGGAACTGAGCAATTGTACAGTGCACAGGTAGCTCAGAGCTCCCTGACGTCTCCATCTGGCAACACTCAAATCCTTCGCAGTGTTTCAACAATGCAGAAAGAAGAGCTGGAGAGCATCTGCAGTGTCTCTGTGGCACAATTCATTCATATTTGACCACCTACTTGACAAGATATTAATATAAGAGTCAATGGTCATTAACTTTTTCCTGAGAATTCCTTATTAAATGCACATGATCTAGTTGACTGAAGGTAACAAGACCAAAAGGGTTGATCAAAACTCTTTTTCCTGACGAGCAGATTTCAATACATCCGTTTTTCAGCAGTCATGTTCTCCAGCAGCAGCAGGGCCTTTGAATCCTTTCCCCTCCCCCTTAGAAAATTAAACATTTGCTTGTTTTTCTAATCTTGCTATAGACAGCCTTCATAGGTCACACACAGAAATGAGGACATGATATTAAAATCAATCTGCCCCGCATACTGATTTAAATGGAGGGGGAAAAAACAAAGCCACAGAGCCGAACTGCAGGATTGTAATAAAAACCAATAAAGTGCCCCCTCTCTAATTTCTCTGAAGGTCTTTCTAGAGTTTTATTCCCTACAGTGCTCCTTAGATGCCTTGGTTTGCCTGCAGAAACACTTGATATTTCTGTAGTGCAAATCAAAGTGAATTAAACATTACAGCACTGTAATAGCATAGTAAGTCTGCTATAGCAGTGGAACTGGTTAATGTGGCACTGAAGTTTATGAAGCAGTGGACTGGACTTTTCCTCCCCTCCTACTCCTTCTCCTGATGTATTTACTTATTTATTAGTTCATTCATGCATCCTTCAGTTCAAAGCAGTGAAATCTTTTCCAGTATAACTCTCTTCTTATATTGGTCTGGCACTTTGAATTTTCTGCCTATTGCACAACACAGTTACATATACCTAAGATGTGGAACACGCTGCATTCTGATATGTCTTCACAGACGGTGCTTTCCAATAGTTCCTCATTAAAAGGCAGCACATTAACTGAATCCCAAACACTGCTCAGAATAGGAATCCCTCTTCCTTTAATGGAACGCTAAGGAGTGCATAAACACTCACTGCTTGAACACCATTACCAACAATCTTCTTCCATTCCAGGATTCTTCTTCCACACAACCACAATCTGCACATCAAAGAGATGTGTTATTCACAGGTGAGACCTTGGAGCTTCTTGTACGGAATCCCATTCTCTTATCTGACTCACAACAGGGCTGCCAAACTGACTGGAGATGACAAAGTGTTTTCTACACCCTGATTTTCACTTGGCTCCTCCTTCCCCTTTCTTAACCAGAGACACTACCTGATTGTCTTCCCCAGCCCTGCAAAATTACAAAACGAGAGAGAAGCAAGGACTTGTAAAATGTCAAGGGGAGCCAGCATTCACAGAGGCAACCAAAGGACCTACAGAAAGTGAGTCCACACACAACCACAATCTGCACACGACCACAGCAAAAGCCAGAGCTTCCAGAAAGAAATGAAAGAAGTAATTCAGAGAAGCACACTAGAGAGACAGCAAAGAGAAATAATTCTTAAGGCCAACCAAAGGGAGAGACTCAAGCCAGGCCCTTGACTTCCATACAGTAGAAATCTGCACTTCAATTGAGCCCAGAGGAAGTTTATCCACTGGAGCTGAATAATGAAACCATCATTCAAAATGATTTCATGTAACTTTTGTGGTTGGTTGTGGTTTTTTCTTTTCAAGAGAGAAGCTGCAAGGCAGTTTAAAGCTCAACTGCATTAAGGTTCATGGGGGCTAGGTCATCTGAAGAAGCTCTGATTCCCAGAGGGCATTTTGATGATTCTCCTCCCTCCCACACATTTCCCTCTCTCCCAGCATGTCACATCCATGGCTATCAAGCCCTGACCAGCAAGGGCGGAGCAGGTGAACATGATTCAGATTCCATCCTTACTCTCTTTAGAAATATTTAGCAGGTTAACTAAAGGTGCTTCTGATTAATTATTATGCTGGAAAAAAAGCTGCATGCCTCCTTCAACACTGGTAAACACATTTCTTGCCTTGTTTTCAAAATGCAGACCCTAATTTCACAGCTAACTTTATTACAGAAGGATGATTTTGCATATCAAAGAGATTGCTCTACATCTCCATTATGGTCCCTTATTTATGGTGCCCCCACCAATGCAAAGAGGAGATGCGACGTGTATTTATGTATCTGTATACATATATATATATGGGTCATCACTAGTTGAACACCTCAGCCAAATAACATTCAGCCATGTTCCTGAAGAAAGGGCAGAGTATTCATACACAGATCTCTACTATCACTAGGATCAGACCTAACAAGTACTATTTTTGGAAATAATATTTCCACATTGGAAAGGAGAAGGACATTGAAACATCCCAGGAGAGTGTTTCTTTTTATTTCAACAAATAAACATAGAGATCTACACTGGAAGCAAGCCAAAAAAGCTCATACATAACCTTGATCAGAAACAGGCAGTTCAGGGGTTTTTTTTTCCCCATTATTATTTTTAGGACAAAGTCTTACAGAGCATCAGCACTGAGGAAAATGAGCACCAAGTGTGTTGTAGCGATACTATACTAACGTGAAGACAGGATGGTATTTTATATCTTAAGTTAATTCATTATCTTTTAAATATTCTGTATGCATTCTTCCTCCATCTTCAGTTTCCTTTGAGAGCACAGCCAGAGCAAGTATGCACTATCAATTATTTATGAAAACCCTTAGCTTTTTCTGCTCTGATTTCTGACTATAAACATGAGTGTGCCTAGTCAAGACAAATGGGTACATCATTGATTCAAACAAGTGCTTCTTTAACTGATAAGCAGTTTAAATGGCCTTCACTGCCTGCTTATTTTAGTTTACATTAAGTGCCCAAACACCTCACTAACATTAGAGTCTCTCTGACCCAGGTATTACCAGTATCTATGAAAAGACTACCCCTCCCCTAAGAGTTTCATAACCTAACCAGTCATGAAAAGTTGAGATATAAAGGGGTGAACTAGCCTGCTTGCCACCCAGAAGAGGCCACTAGCCAGGCACACAACACAATCCATATCTCCTGCCCTTCAACAGGGATGGTGGCACCTTGCTGCAAGCTCTGCAATAGCTTTCACCAGTACTGCTAGTGATTCAGGCATACCCAGTGTAGCTGTCTCTTCTCACTGCATATGAGAAGTTGAATCACAGAATCACAGTNGCTTGTCCTCCAGTCCTTTCACCATCCTTGTTGCCCTTCTCTGGACCCTCTCAAGCAGCTCAACATCCTTCTTAAACTGGGGAGAAGATCTATTAAATACTCTCATAATTTCTTTCTCCCTTTCACTGTTTGGCATCATGCCTCAAGAGAGGTTCTGTAACCAACAAAAAAAAAATTACTTGGTTAAACAAGGGATACAAAAATACAGAAAAGTGTGTATAGAGAGATTTGAAAAGAGTTTGTTTAAGCTTACCCATCTAGGTATTTAACTTTTGTTCTGAAGTGTTCTCCCTGAATGAAGGTTTTTATTGACAGGAACTGCATGGCTTTTTTCCCCTGAAAATCAATTCTGAGAACAGCCTGTATATTCCTCTGGCAAACTGCTGATTTAGAGAGCAACAAGAGAATAATAATAATCTGACACCACCCTCTCTCAAGGAAAAAAAATAAAAAAACAAGTATCTCAATTCCCCAAGACACCAGTGTGTATAGTGTGGCTAGTCCCCTTTTTTCACCCCTGTAATCACCGCACTTCTCAGCAGAGTCAAGGACATGAATTTTAACAAGAACATTTCAAAAGGTCTCCCAATGTCCTACCCTCCTGAAGGGCAGCAGCTCTCTGCACACATGAAATTTTTGCTGAAGCCCAGTTCCAGGTTTATGTGCCATTATATGCCTGCAGTGGACCTGCTTCTTTTTTCACTCTCAGGGAGAGTTCTCTCAGGTTTCATTCTCTTCCCTTATTGCATTCTTCTTCCCTTCCATCCTGATCTGTCACACTAAGCTGAAAGAACATCCAACTACTTTCATTTGCAGCAATAATGATTCATAGCATGTTAGAGCACACGCAGTTGAATGGGATTAGATGGAACTACACTTTGCTATAAAATCGCATAGGTGACTTCCGTAGACCAAAGCACTCCATATGTAAATACGTAGTGGAAAAGCACCAAGAACAACCCAGGCCCAACTTTTATCTCAGACAGGATCTGTTCTGCAGCGTAGTTGTACTCCCCAAACTTCTTATTTAGCACAAGTATAACTGTGACAGATGGACAAAGCATGTTCCATATTACAGTATTACATGAGATAATGGAAATTAGTTATAGAATTACAGCATCATTGAATACTTTGGATTGGAAGGGAGCTTAAAGATCATCTAGTTCCAAACCCTCTGGCATAGGCAGGAATACATTCCAACAGACTAGGTTGTTCAAAGTCGCATCCACCCCAGCCTTCAATGCTTCAGGGCATCAACAGTTTCTCTGGTCAACTTGTTCCTGTGCCTCACCACCCTTACAAAAATTAATTTCTTCCTAATATCTAATCTAAATCTACTATCTTTCAGTTTGAAGCCATTCCCTCTACTCCTACAATAACAAGCACTTGTAAAGACGTAGTCCCTTTCCAGCTCTCTTTTAGACCTCTTTTAGTTATTCAAAGGCTGATAAAAGAACTCCACAGAGCCTTCTCCAGGCTGAACAACCCTAGCTCCCTCAGCCCATCTTTGTAGGATAGGTGCTCAAGCCCTCTGATCATTTTTGGAGTCCTCCTCTGGACTCACTTCAACAGGTCCATGTACTTTGCAAGAGTGATGGTGGAACTATGGGTTTCAAATGTTGCAACTCACACCTAAAAATACAAATAAAACCATAAAAGACACTAGAAACAAGGGCCACTATGGCAGGGGTTTATGATTATAATGGGAAACACAAACTACTTTCATAAGCACAAATATGGGAGACAGCAGAGGAAGAACTTAAAACTATATGCACACACTTTTCAGGGATGGAGACCTTTTAAAAGCACATTTCTAGCATTCCGTTATCAAAAACCTTTTAAAATATTCAGACATGATTAGATCAAACATTTCCCTACAAAGCCCAATGAATGAGGTATGGCATTTCAGCTGTCTGAAAGACGTGACTGCAGAGTGAAGCCTAGGGGAGGAGAAGAGACTTTAAGCTTCACTGACATATACGTACTCCATATAAAAGGCATGCTAGGCAGACTTTTTGGGTCAGTGGTAATCAGTAAGAACATTAAAGACTAGCTGTACTGTAACCATGGAAAAAAATCTCTTTTTATTCTCTAATAGCAGAAGCAGTCACAATGGCTGTGGTGAGCAGCCAAGTGAGGGGCCACTTACTCTCCAGCCCAGTACTACTGAAGACAATGATTCCACAACAACTACGCCAGTGAGTGAAGTCAGCTTCACAGAGCCCCAAGATACCATTATGCTCCTAAACTGCATAGGTACACTCTGGTTTTGCACCACCTGGTTAGGAGACAGCTCAAGGACTGATCTAATGAAAATGTTCCCCCCGCACCGAAAGCATGGCAGTGAACACAAAAGGGCACTGACGATTGGTATTGAACTAATGCATCACCGGTCCCCTGACTGTTGCACTTATGAGGTGCTTGGTGTTACTAAAATCAGATGAGGCTCACATCCTTTCCTCAGGTTTGTAGTCTTTTCTCATTGCTTTGTTTTAAATTCTTCAGCTGTTAAAAGCAAAACTGTATCACTGACTGTCAAGTCAGTCAAATCCCAGTTTTCATTTCCCATTAAAACAGCACATGATGACAAAAAAAAATTCCACCAGAGTTTTTCCCTCAAATTAATCACTCATGCTACAAGCAATTAAAGAAACTGAAATCTAAGCGCAGCACCAGACTTGGGTATGTGTAAATAGGCTCCAGTGTTACATGGTCTGCTGTTGGAATGGGATTTCAATTATCATATGACCAATTGGAAATCTTACTTGGATGACATACAGCTCTTTATCAAAGTTAAAACATACAACTTTGAAATGAGCCCAAATCCTCCGAAATAGACCCCAAATAACCAGATACAGCCTCTTCAGAGGGTGGGGTTGGGTGTGACTGGCTTAAAGAAGGTTTATATCTCTGTTAAACTCACATTAAGAAACAAAAGTTTAGAAGTTCACCATGAGAGAGGTAGGACAGAAGGTATCAAAAATCTCCCAGCAAAATACACTTCCTTAAAAAGAGTTTGAATACTCCGTCCTCATGCTTAGCCCCTTCTAATGCCTGTCTGCCTCATCACTCAGTGCTACCTTACTCAAGAGGCAAAGGAAGTTTGATTTTAAATATTATTGATTGCAACAGTCTCAGGAGAATCAGGAGAAAACTTCATGAAGGGCTCTCCTGAGGAACTTCCATCACACGATAGATACCTGCTCCCACTGAGTACCCAGAGGGCACTCCAAACCCTGCAAAGATCTTTCAAGAGCACCTTGTATATAGAGACACAACTTATTTCTCCCCCAAAGCCATCTGACAGGATGATGCCACACGTATAGGTATTTGCATGCTTTGCCCACAGTCTTCATGATGTGCACAGCAGTCACCTGGCACCCAGTGTGTAGGGAAATATCCAGGCAGACACACAGAGCTAAGGAATGCAGCAAATAATTCAATACAAAAACCAGAAGCCTGGGTTTTAGCAGGTACCTCGAGCTCCAACAATTCAGATTCTAATAGCACAGGCTATAAATACAGGAAAGGAATGCAGAAAATAACAGGAGAGAAATCCAATGCTCTGTCTCAATGAAAGCATCTCCTGACGTTTTCGGAATGACAAAATTACCTATGTGCATTGTAATTACTGACCACTTCTCTTTTCCTCTGTTCCTGGAGCCAGAGCACCTGCACACCATCACAACATTACAGGTCCCATTTCGCGTGAGCATTATTATGTAAGACTGATCTCACCATTCCATCCTGGAAGAGCTCTGTGTTTTGAGAAGCTCCTGGCTGGTGTTTGTTACCCATCAGGACCAAGGTGTCAAACTGTTATGGTTTAGGGGTTTTTTCTGCTGCTCTGGTAGCGAGGGGGTTAACAGCTCAGCTCTTGCCTGAGCTGTCCGTGCTGCCATGGCCTTCAAAGTTAGAGATAAAGGCAGGCGTCTCTGCAGAATAACATACTTGGGAGAGAAGAAAAAAAAGTTCAGTAGTAAGATGTAGCGTGCCAGCTCAGAACCTGCGTCGGGAGGCTGAGAGATTTTGAAGGCCCCCAGGCCCACGAGAGAAGGGGTAGAGATGTTCTTCCAGGCATCCCGCTGCTGCTTGTGAATTGGACTGACCATGGTGAAAACCTATGGACCAAAGAGAGAGAACCAGGACCGCAGAATCCGTCTAAGCATTAAGACTGAAGATGGAGAGGTAAAAACTGGACAACACTGCTGATGTGTTGGAGCCCAGAGACAGAAACTTGGAGCTAGCTGAGAGCTCCGCAGAAATCCCTGGACAGACTTTTTTTGGGCATTGTTATAGTATTTGTGTACTTTTGGGATGGGCTCATTATGAAGCAGAAAAGCCAGTACTTAAAAGCTGCAATCCTGGCTGTGACTTCTGGACAACAGAGAATTTTTCAGAAGAACTGTCGTCCTCAGGTCGAGATCTCACTTGGGAGGGGTCATGAAAGACCTTTCCCTCTTGTGAGAGAGAGAGAACTTTATGGAAGGGCAGAGAGATGGTTCCTACCCTGGATCTGTTCAGAAATACCAACCTGCCTGGTTTACCCCTACCCTATGTTCCCCCTTTTTCTCCTGGTGGAAAAGGGAATATTACATCTATTGTAAGAGAAGGAGGGGTGGGGGGAGAAAGGTTGCCTTCTAAATGATGCTTCCCTTGCAGTTCTGAGCTTGTTAGTTAGAAAATAAACCCTTTATGTTCTTTATTTATAGTTTTGCCTTGCTTCTTTTGCCTGTGACCAGTTTTATTTTATTTTCCAGTTTTATTTTCCAGTTGGTTTTTTTTTAGTTTTCTCCTTCAGGAGAAGTTGGGGTGGGCCTCTGGCATCCAGCCAGGGTCAAACCACGACACAAACATATGATGCTGCTTTTTCAGAGGCACTTGATAGCATAGGAGTAAATGAGCAGCTTTCCCAGGAGTGTTTTTACAGGACACCAGCTCAATATTTAAAAAAAAAAAAAAAAGGCAAGGATTATGTATGATGAACAGCTGGAGAATGTTAAACATATTTTACTTTAGGTTTGGCAGGGTTTAGTAAATCATGATTTAATCACACTCCCAGGCCATCACTGCAAGTGAACTCTGGAAACGCTCAACAAGACATAAAGAAAGGATAAACAGAAGAATGGAAAAGACTTTACCAGGAAGGACAGAGTCATTTGTTATTCAGCTTCGGAGCAAAACAATACTGAAGAAGTCTCAGAAAGGAGAGATGAGAACAGCTATGAAAGAACACCATGTCACCTTCCTCCCTCAATCAGAGGCACGCTTCAGCTGCAAACCTGGCCTGGAACTTTGGGTGGGTGTTCCCACACTGCACACACAGACACACACACAGCTGTAGACTCCAGAATGCTTTAAATGTGAACTGCCCATTCCTTACCGCAATAAGACTTCAATGTCAGGAAACGCTGCCAGCTTTTTCAGTTAGGCAGTGCATAAGCCCAGATAAATTAAAATTAGTTCCATGCAAGTTTTGAGGAATACTGTCATATGCTTTACTGAAGATTAAGGGACATGTCAGTGAAAGCTGTGAAACTGACTTCAGCAGCACAATATTTAGCTATTGAGCACTGCATTTACCTTATTCAAGCAATTTTAATAGCTGTAATAACTAAGACAATGCTCTGATTTATTCTTAACTAACACCACTCACTCATTTTTTGTGGTTTCACTACCTTCTAGAAGCCAAAGGTTTATAGATTCTGGGCCAAATTCAGAAGCAAGGCCTGTAAAATGGATATAAGCTACACGTGAGTCAATTATTTTCTACAAGATAGTCTTAACTCCAAAAGAAATGGGAAAGCAAAATGTTAAACTGGAGGTCAAGGTGATTATGTGTGATTTGTTGCACAAGCCACAACATCTTCTGCCCTCCTGCTAACTGCTTGAGCTCAGCACTCTGTCTTCAGTCCTTTGTCTGGGCTGCCTGGTCACAGGACACCATGGGCCTGTGAGACAATGTGCAAGCTTGCTCTATCCACTCCACACAAATCTGATGTGGCAGCACCTCCCAGAAAATAAACAATGTCAACAGAAGTTGATCACACCAATGCAAAAGAACATGCCATGACTTTTGTCCAGAGCACCCTGTTTCCAGCAATGTGCCCTTCTGGAATTTCCTGGAACAGAGCAGATGCCCCTGTATTTATGGGCACTCAGTAGATCTCCCTTTCACTAGGGGACAAAAACTTGAGTTGAAGAGCTCCCCAGTTGCCCAAGGACCCACATAACATAGTTTTGAACTTGTCACTGCTAATTTGTTTTTATGTTTCCAACAACTCTCTACCGTATTCAACTCTTCTTGTTTCCTTGGTGACAAACTAGAGTATTCCAGGGTTCCAGCCTAATAGCACGAACTTTATGGGTCTTTAAAGTCAACGTCTCCACCTTTGTTTTTTTTAGCATTATTTTACAAGAAAATACCATTCAATTCATTTTCCAGATCCATTTTTTCATATACTTGTGACATTCTACATTATAAAAAAAGTTTACACCACAACGTAAACATTTTAAAACATTGTTTTCCATTCTTCATAGCTCAGGTTTTTATAAAAACTTCAGAAAAATTTTTGAGTTTTCAGTAACAAAGCTTCCATTCTAATGGAAATTTTTGTGAAATCTCTGACTCCAAACTGTGATGATGCAAATGAAAGAAGAAAACCCTACCTAGTGTCTTTCATTCTTTCCTCTGCCCTGAAACATACGCAAGTTACAAAGAAGAACAAAGTTATACAACATCTTACCATACAAAGAAGTTTGCCAAACATTCTGTTTTAAAGGATAGCGTGACACAAAGTGGCAAACATCAGTTCTTACCAACACAGCTAAGGCTCTTAGCAAAGAGCTGCATTGTCTTTGATCAGGTTTTTTTAGCATTTATTTTTTAAAGCATTCACACACAGCTGTTTGATTACTTCTAATGGTTTGGCCAGAAAGATTATTCTAAAAAAATCACAGAAGTGAAGGCTTGGGGGCTTTCTTATCTATGCGAGAATGATATTTTTTCACGCTTACTCTCATTGAACATCTACATTCCACAACTTTTGAAAAAGATGGCACAGTTGGCAGAATACAATTAAACCAGCCAAGGAGGTCTGTGTGAGCACAGTTTATCACTAACAGCTACCACTAACTGGGACTGAAGTCGATCCATGCTTTGAAAACCAGAGAGTGGAAATACAAGGAGCTCACGAGTCAGTTGTGATGGACTTGGACATTAGCACTGTAACAAAAATGGCACGATCACAAAATATTATCCATTTTGCCCCATGGAAACACAGGTTTCTTAAAACGAGCAACCAAATGAACAGCTTCAACATGCGCTCAATTTGTTCTCTCTTGAGACTATCTGTGCTGAGTCAGACTTCTGCTAGAAACTGGCTGGATTTCTGGAAGGAAGGTAGAGACTGTTGTGGAAGTTAATCCTTTTCATTTAAACACCTTTTAAAGGCTGCTGCCAGCCACTTTTCAAAACGAAAAACTAGGAAAAAAAAACATAAGTAAAGGAAAAGTCACAGACTGCAGCCCCCATTTTAATCATTCTTTGGGCAGCGGTGGCAATTAGACTGAAACACAAACAATCTCTGTTCAGAATTAAGTCTATTTTTCACTTCAGAACCTACACTTCAAAAATCAGTGTGCTTACACATTGTCAGGACCTAAACATGATACTTCCTGCCATTGTAAGCACTAAACAAATGGCTTCAGTTCAGATACATAACCTGAGACAGTGTTCTAAAGCCTTTCCTCGCAACTCTGTGGCTTACAGTGACCGCAGGAGTCTGAGGACAGAAAAGATTACTTCAATGGGCAGCTCTACCCACAGGTACCAGAGGCCCATGCCACCCAAAGGTAACAAAAGCCCTTGAGGGACCACTTATTAGTTCCTTCCGTGTGGACAACGGCCAAGTTGGCATCCCCATCAAAAATCAATGGCAAAACCTACATGGCCAGGACATCGTGCGGGACATCTGGTGGAAGCTGAGACAACAATATCATCTCTTCTGCCACCTCAGAGAGAGCAGGAAACACACACACACACACACACACACAAAAAAACACAAACCAAAAACCCCACCCTAAAAATTAAACTGAATGGGGAATTTTGCTGCAAAGTCTTAAATTGAAAGAAAACTCCTTCAGAGAGTGATAAATATAATTCACAGATTTTATCTAAGTATCAGCTCAGAGTATTGGATTTGAGTGCCAGAACAATGACCTCTAGTCAAAGACTCTCACAGACAGAGGGATCACACCAACTCATTTCCTACTGGAACAATGAAATCAAACCAAGGTTTGGGAGACCAGCATTTGTTGCTATTATTTGAGCTGGCACCATGTGCACTCTGCAGTACTTTGATGTGGCTGCCTTAGGCAGCTCATAACAGGAGTAATAATATTGTAAAATATAAACAATCCCAGTTAGTAGTTTGGGAAAGGATAAAAAAAAATCCAAGCCAAAAAAAAACCCCACCCAGAGCCTCTGCTTTTGGAGCAAGGACCAGCGTACTGCCTTCCCCACTTGCAGGGCCTGGTAAAACTAACCCCAAATTTTAGCAGTGCCAAGACTGTGCTCCTGAACATGATGAAAGAGGGGATGGGTGGCAGCACAGAGACTCCCCTGAGCCAAGATGAGCAATGCAGTCCTACCACTGACTTATCCCAAGTGTCACCCTAACTGCCAGGGAAAGGGATCTCACGCTGACACTGGGCTTTAAAAACTCTGAATTGCCAATGAAAGTGATAATCATGAAAATAAATTGATGTGCTGAGAAAAATATTACTCACGTTTCAACACACCCCTGATGCATAAGAGTAGATCATGTCTAAACCCATTTATTGTTTTCCAAGTGTACATTGCAATGAAACTAAAAAAGGGGGCACTGGAAAGAGCCACAAAGCACACGTAATGGCAGATAAACCAACGGAACCTATGCTGTGTGACCAGCCAGGCACCCATCTTCTCAAATGAGTGGCAAGCAGCACAGACATGCTGACCAATT
>WEKX01012956.1:286906-305217 GCA_013390025.1 Pitta sordida
CTCTCTGAGCTCTGTTATCCAACCAACTCCTGATCCAGTCCACTGTAAACCCATCCAAACCACAAGCCTCCAGCTTCACCAGGAGTTTCTTATGGGGGACAGTGTCAAAGGCTTTACTAAAATCCAGGTACACCACATCAACAGCTCTTCCCTCATCAACCAGGCGGGTCACCTGATCATAGAAGGAAATTAGATTGGTCAGGCAGGACCTTCCTTTCCTGAAGCCATGCTGACTAGGTCTGATCTCCTTACCCTCCTGGAGGTGGGACATAATTTTCCTTAAGATGACTTGCTCCATAATTTTGCCTGGCACCGAGGTCAGGCTAACAGGTCTATAATTTCCTGGGTCCTCCCTCCTACCCTTCTTATGGATAGGTATCACATTGGCCAACTTCCAATGTTTTGGGACCTCCCCAGTAAGCCAAGACCTCTGATAGATGATTGAGAGAGGTTTGTCTCAATAGATACAAGACCAGTGGTCTGGGTTCATTTTCACGATCGAAAAGAAAACCACATTCTCCTCACAGAGAGAAACAGGCAGAGGAGTCAATCCTGAACCACATCAGCACCTGAGGAGCACAGAGGAGAAGGGGCATCCTCACTACAACTCAGGCCATAAGCATGGGAGAGCTCTTGCCTCCAGAGGGCAGAGAAACGTAAATGGAAATGATCCAGCTTGCTGTGACTGCTCCATATGCCTGATCCTTTCAGTGAGCTCCCTCGGAGAGGGAGGGAAAGAAAAAAATACAAAACCAGAAGTGATTCATGAGGGCGTGAAGCTTTGTCTGCCTGAATAATGAACTAACGGTTGGCATTGCCGACAGTCCCGCGCCCTCTTACAATCGTCTCAGTCTGTGCTTTGTTCTCAGCCCGCTCAGCCCTCAGCTGAGGAAGTTCATCTGTCTCAGCAGTGTGCAGTAATGATGGCAAGGGTTAAATACCACTTATATGGAGGTACAAAAGGCCAGTATAATTTTATATGAGGCCAGACAGCTGTTTTTTTATAATTCCAGTTTTCACTGAGTGTTTTCTTTCCAATGCGTCCCCTTAAAAGAGCTTTTCCCTGCGAGTAAATTCTCTCATTGAAGAATGCCAGCACAGCTCCAATTATCTGTGAGACAATCCAAAGCTAAGTTTGCTGTCAAACGCAGACCCAGACTAAGGCTTTAAGTAAAAAACCCTTATAAAAGTCCTCATCATGAAATCGTTAAAGGACAAGGTAGAAAGTTTGTTTTGTGTCTATTCTCTAAAAAACCTCACTGCTCTAGGTTCTAAGAGTTTCCAGATAAGAACATCTGTTTTTAAATAATCTCAGTGCTGCTTTGGAGTTTCCACAGCACACAATGACACAATCAGCTGCTTTTTATTAACTTATTTGTTTGTGCAACAGCATTGGTGAATGTTCATCCATTCAACGCTGCACATCAAGCAACTGGGGCAGATCCAGTAGCAGGAGTGTTCAGTGCTTGCCAATTCCGGTACATCAGCACTAACTAGTAGCTGAATCATGTTTGCCTTGCCTCAGCAGCCACTCATTGCAGACAAACACACACAGAGTTGCTTACTGAACCCTCTTTCCTTCATGTTTTAACAGCTAAAATGTGAAATGAAAACCTAAGTCAACAGCAAGACATTCAAGGTACAGCTGAACCTTCTTTCCCCCTACTCCTTTATCACCAAGATTCTTCCAAATCATGAAAAAATGCCCTTTCCAGGAACATCCCTGCAACAACAAGTACAGGAAGGAGATAATCCATGAGGAGTCCTGTAAACAGATTTTACGTTATCACGCACAGTTTTGCAAAGCTTTGATACCCCATCCTGGGATTTCTCACAGTCTGAGCAAACAGAGTGCCAAAGGACTGAGGGGAGAAGCACCAGAGCAAAGCAGGCTCACAATTTGATAACATGCTGTATGCCCTGTTTGGGATGGATGAAGAATACAAGGCATCACTCTCCAATTCACAGGACAATAGGGCAGGAGCAATACTGAGAGCCACAGATGCAGGGTGTGGCACAGCAGCCCCAGGGGACCAAAAAAGAACGATTTCATTGCTAGAACAATTTCATTGCTTGAACTACGTCCATGTTACCACGTTATGGACAGACTAAAGGTAAGTGGGTTCTTTCTTACCTGCAAATCTTCTTAATGGCAAAGAGCAGTGGAATTGGTGCCTGTCCTTTTAGAGGAGAAATGAAAATAACACAGTCCTAGAAGCTTTTAATCATGGCATCTTAAGTTCTTAAATGCTTCAAAGACTGAGTTACAGAGGGGTACATAAAAGAACAAGAAAATCCCATAAAGTCCAGTCTAATTTCTGCAACTATATTTTCTGTCACTACATCTTTGACAGCACTATCCTATCTGATCTTATTTTGACTTTTTGCAATGAGTGCAAGTGAACAAGCTGCCTGGCTGCTGTGAAGATGCTGCGTGTGATGTAGTGAGGGGGTGTTTCAGTGAAAGGCAGGTCTCAATTTGTCCTACAGTGCCTGATGATCTTACAAGAACAGACTGCAAGCAGTTTTGAAATGTCTTGACCGAAGCACTATTGCTGTCCCTGCTGGAAACAAAAGCACCTTATAATCATGCCATAAACCAAGGAGTTTTGTAACAAGCCTTCGCCTCTACCAATCTGCCCCTGTAAACCCAAGAAAAGGGATCTCCACCTCCACTAAAATGAACAAAGCTGTAGATCTGGGTTTAAAAGGTGAGGGGGATCTGATTACACTTTACAAGCCACCTGCAGATCTTGAGTAAACTACTATTTAATTGAATCATTCTTATGAAATTTTCTTTAAATAAAAAGAAAGATACTGACTCATTATAGTTTCTTTGATCTTTCCCAACATAAACAGCTAAGTGAAGAAAGTAATTTGCTTTCCCTGGGTCCTACCCTATTTGCTTCTTGCTCCAGGAAGCAGTCCCTGTGCGTGCAGTAACATTGCTTATCCTACCCACCATCTCCTTTAAAAAAGCAGTAGTTCTGATGAAACACCATCAGCACTACTAACAAGGTAGGTCTACTGTCATGGGTTCACAGCTCACAGGATATTACACGTTGGAAGGGACCCACAAGGATCATCTAGTCCAACTCCCAAGCGAGCGCCCACCCAGGGATCGAACACACAACCCTGGAGCCATGGGCATCACGTTCCATCCATACGAGTTTCCCATCACCTAGACCATGTGGTGGATAAGCCAAAATTACTTCTGATGTCTACCCAGGCACAGCAAAGAACTACCAAATCACAACACTGCTTGTGTCTTTCCCAGCCTCTACCAGCATTTTGGGAAAGGGCTAGTTCCTAATACTTCCTGCTCTGGCCACATTCCCTCAAGAATACCAATAAAACAATGTTGCCCCATATCCTTTTACACCAGAGCATGTCTCTCTTGAAAGACCTCATACTTAGACAATGACTTAAAAATTCTTCTGCATGTGAATGGTATCTACACTCCCTCTATGCTTGTGAATTACAGAGGAAAAGGAAATACATATTAACTTAATAATGCACTAAGGTGATCGTAACAAAAGCAAAGCTACAGCTTTCCATAACATTAGATTTACTATACTAAGCTTTTAATACTTCAAGAGATTAACAGTGACAGATTCTCTTGTAGACTAGCAAAAGCTATTGCAACTCTTGCAACTTTCACATTAATCACATTTAAACATGCTGCTAACAGATGGGCATCATGGAGTGCTAGGTCTCTCACAAGCCAGTACGTACTAACAAAAAACATGCCTAGGAGATCTTGCGGCTTCTACAGTTCAGAGAGATTGTATACACAGGGACTTTTTTATTATTTTTGTTGTATATTATCTATGATTATTAGAAAAGCTCAAGTTAAATAGATGACAGACTTTATCATACATGAGTGGGAAGGGAGTGAGGCAGAAAGAGGCAAAACAAGACCACCTACACAAAGGTTCCTTTAAGTCCACATTTCACATGCATGATCCTGATTTTATCACTACACAGGGAAAGCCTTAGGTTCTGTACTTCAAGTTTTCCTCTGTCACTACTACACACACAATCCTTTCCCCAAAGCCCAGACACAAGCCCAAGTTGTGAAAAGTGAGTTGCCAGGCTTTGACCAGGCTGGACAGAGAATGATAGTCTGTCCTTCCTCCCCTGTCATTAGTGCAGATGTCAAGCTAAGATGGCCCTTTTTGACTGAAGTTGCATAGCACCTGAAGAAAACATCAGTGTTAGCACTTGGCACCCAGATAGAATCTATCAGATGTTTAATAAATTTCCCAGCACCATTTTTTAATTAAACCAAGTCCCAAGGTAAAATCTTATTTTTACATGACTGTAATTAACCAGGAAACAGTGTCTGTAATGTAAGAAAAAGCTCAATCTCCTCTGTGAGCCAGATCTCAAAAGAAAGACTGGCAATTGCAAACTCAGACCAATCTAAGGCTAAGAGCTGCAAATCTCTCTAACAAGGACTCATGCTTGCTGAAGGAGGATTGGAGAATCCCACTTGGGGGTACTGCCTTCATACAGCACCTGGAAGTGTTTGCCCATCAAAGACAGAAGCACTCTTGATGTAAAAGGGTCTCACCCTTGCAAATTGCTTGTCATTTACAAAGGAGGTCTGTGTAGGTGTGAGGCGGAGGAGAGTTGTTTTAAACAAGCCATCGGTTCATAGTACAGCTTCTACAAACAGCACTTCAGTGAGTTGGTCTTTCAGGATGACAGAAACTGCTTCCTCACCCACTCCCTTCCCACTGGCAACTCCTCTCCCAAGCACCAACACCGTCCTGCTGGAAGCTGCACAGCACCCAGGCAGGGCAGCATGAGCTCTCTACAAACATTCCACACGGGAGCATGCAGCCTTGTAAAGCAGCAGGTTTAAAAAGAGGAAGCAGAGGAGAAACCTCAGCTGCTCTGCAACCCCAAAGCTGCTAAGTGGCATGTCAAGGAAGGGGAGAAGAACAGAAGGTGGGAGACACAATTCACTTGCTATAAATGGCATATGCAAGCAGGAAGAAAAAAGCCTTCAGAATGCAGACAGACCCCTGATACGGTTTCCCGGTCATTACAAGACCAGGCTCCCCAGACCCCAAACTCAGAATCAGAGCTGCAGAGCTGCATTCCAGTATCCACAATCTGTTTGGGCAGGACCATGCCAGCATGGGGCTTCCACAGAACAGGGGTTCACATGACACACACAACTTACCACCATGACTTCAAAACACAGCAAAAAAAGGCTGTACAGATACAAAAGGAAAATGCAGGTGAGTTCCTACAAGCTCTACAAGGTTGTAAAATGATTCTGTAGTGGTACCAGGACACAAAGCAGTAGAGAACGCTCAATATTGTGTTGATGAAAATGCTATTGGTATATACAGCCCTCCTGCACTTCGCGCCCTCCATATTGCGGCTTCAGGTCTTAGCGACATGATCTTTTAGCGATGAAGGAGGCCCGTTTTCGCAACTGTGCATGCACAACCCACGGCATGGTGGCAGCGTGGACGGCGGTGGCACGGTCGCCATTCAACGTGCAAGCGGGGCTTCGCAGAACCCTATTAAGACCGCGGGTCCATGACACAGGAGACCCGACTGTAATTTAACATCCTCACAAACAAGGAATATGATCTGAAAGGAAACAAGAATTACTTTGACACTGGAGACGTAACATGGACAAAGAAATACTGAAGTATCGGTCTAAGTTTGTCTCAGTCAGCTCCAGCCTTCAATACTAGAGCACTTAATTATGCTATCCAGCATTTAGCTCCAGGACTCTGTCCATCTGGCTCATGCCACTAGAATCAAGAAGGTACAGAAGAGCAGACTGCAGCAAACAAGGTCAGTATGTGCCAACTTCTGTAGAGACATATGTAACAAGCCGAAGATTGGACTTTCTGGAAAGGGAACAAGAGCAGGGGAGACATCTCTTTGCACTAATAAATACAACACATTCCTTCAGTGCATCTGCAAGCAACAATGTAGACTTGCATCCCTTTACCTTTCATTCACCCATCTGTTTTCTTGGAGGATTTAATTTCACTAACTTTGCTTTTCTACATTTTTATTTCATTTTTCATCCCCTGCTGTAATATACAGCAGGGCCAACTCATTCAAAAGCAAAGGCTTTACTCTTGCAAGCATGCAAATACAACCAAACACCAGAATTCCCACATCCCCAAGCAAGGTGTGCCTCACTTTTGATCCATCGTTACATTCAATAGAAGAGTTTCCATCAATACCATCACAACCCCTCGAGTCCAAACTAATCTTCCACTGTGAGAGGGAGGGGATGGGAAGGAAGTGACGAAAGACATGAGATGCTTTTGGATGAAGATGCAAAATCAAAACAAGCAAAGAACCAGATACATCAATTACCTTCAATTTTTACCTTTGTAATAAGAGCTGTAGTATTGAATATTTTCTCCCTTGTTTGACTATGTTGCTGCTAATGTGGCTGTAAATTTCTTCTCCCATTTATTTTTTCTAACCCCAGTGACCAATATTCCCTTGTTCAGCCTTTCCCCTGGTCTACCTCCTTTATCTAGATATATGTTTCTATGTATACATATTTCAACTATCACTTAAGAAGGTCTGCACAAAAAGGGCACACTTACTTATTTCATGATAACAGAACCTTTTAGTCTCATAGCCCAAGATGCTGCTTATCAAGTCAGATCTAAAACCAAACAGCATCCAGAAAAGAAACAAATAATCAACCCAAGCTGCGGTATTTTGCAGTTCCCTCTTATTGCCTTTAACTAATTGCCATTCTGCTAAGTTCTTAGGAACATGCAGATAAATGATTAATCTATGCTAATGATTTGTATTAAGTTCCACTTGGACAATTTCATAAACGAATAGGTACATTATAGCTGCTGAATGTAGCTGTAAACCCACTCACTCATTTACAGACACAGCACTTCTCATACAGGGGTGCCCATTTAGGTTAGGTTAGGTAACAGGTTTGACTAGATTAGATTAGGTAATAGGGGATAGGTTGGACGTGATGATCTCTAAGGTCTTTTCCAACCTTACTGATTCTGTGATTCTGTGATTTCCATAGCATACCTGTAGGCAGATGGTTTTATCTTTGGATATGACATAGAATTGCCCTGTAAATTTGGCATGTATTGACAGAGGTCCCTAAAAATATTTACAGCATGAACCAGGTAAGTACCCTGGATCGTACTTCAAACAGGCAGCTAAGTGAAATGGTGCACAGGTCCTGCAGCTCAGTCTTGGCCTCTCTCCTCCTCCTCTGTCAGACACAGGTGGTCAGTCTCATCCATGGTCAACCTGTGGTCAAGCCTCTCATCCTAGCTTTGTCACTCTGCTGGCAGGCTCTGGGCACTGATTCACACCAGCTAACAGCGGTAGGGAATTAATGATAAATCTTCAGGTGAGCCTCCTAGTCTCCATTAGGAGGGTTTTGTCCAGAATGCAGCTTATCCAATCTCTGTCTGGGCACCAAGGCTGTATCAAGCCTGTGGCAGCTGTAACAGAGGCCAAAAAATATTGCTGAAGTCATGAACGAGTGATACTTATTTTAGATTACTAGCAGAGTAATGACAAGATGATTGCCACAAAATACATTTCAGCAAGAGTGCAATTTGAAAGTGAAGGAACTTAAACCAGTGACTCTAATGTGCCAGGCACAATGAGTGCATTTACAACATCTATTAAAAGCAGGTTATGTTTGGGGGAGGGGGATAATTACATCTTACCAGGATAACAGTAGTTTATTAACTGAACAAGACAGCATCACATTAAAGATAATCAATGGAGAAAAAACACAGTTATAAAAATTAGTACTATTCACTCATACAATGAGGGGAGTAAGGAGGGGTTGTTTTTGCCATTAAGACAGAGGTAAAGACCCTGTGAAACCACCATGAAAAGAGGAGAGTAAAGCATAGGACGGCTCAAAATGGAAGTCATTCAAGGCCTAAATTTAAAAATAAATTAAAAAAAAAGATTTAAATTTAAAAGAAATAACTGGTAATTCTAGAGGGGAAAGAGGAATATGAACAACCATTTTGCAAGCAGCAGAACTAATGAAGGCTGGTTTTCTCCAGCTTTTATGTCATGCAAAGACTGACTTTCACACTGAAGTAAACGCGAGCTCCAACTGGAAGCACTTTTTTTTTATTAGGCTGGAACATTTATATGGGATTCTTTCCCCAGCAGATTTTCTAGCTTATAATAAAGAACAAGCCCTTCCTCTTTCTCTCCTTTACCTGGCGGTGTCTTTTATGATTTCTCCATCATGACAATGTAGTTGAAATTGTAGCTGAGTAACAGATACAAAATTTCTGAATGGCAGGTGTGAGATACACAAGCATATCCATCCCCTTCCTTGCTATATACACATAAAGTGTGCTATTCCTTAATACTTGTTTTGATAAGAAACCAGGCTAAAAACAGTGCTGCCAGGATAATCCAATTTATGGGGAAAATTTGTCTTTGGCATTGTAACTATGTGCAAGACTTCAGGCAATTTTCTGCAGCGACCAAGACTTCAGGTTCCTACAGCAATACTTCTTGCAGAGAACAGTCAATACAGAAGTGAAGATGAGATCTCCTCAGCATGCTGAAATAGGAGTCTCCATGATGATGTTAACTTCTAGGGTACAGGAAGGCCAGAAGGGATTTTTGGATAAAACATCCCCCCAGAGAAACAAGATTTTAAAAAATGCTTGCATTCAAAAGTTGGACTGCACAGAGCTATGCACCTTCCAAAATTAAAGCTGGGCATGTGAAAGTCAGTGGTCAATCTATATATATTATTTTCTTTTTTAGAAATTAATTAATATACGTCTTGACACTCCTCCCCTACACAACACTTCACCAAAACCCACTTCACCAAACAAAAGACCATGTCTGTGAGAAGAACTGGCCCTCTTTTTGCTGCAAATAAATAACCAGATATCAGAGGGAGAAAAAATGGAGTTGAGTAATATCTACTCTTTGCACTCACTCTAATTTGCATGGTAAGCACTAAATCATAATTAATCTCTCGTTTCGCTGAAAATTAAATCATCCCTTATCATAGCTCACTAAACACTTGATGCAGTAAAATGTAAAACATCTTAAGAAAAGTTTGCCTTTGAGCATCATAGTGAGTTACTGCTGCCTATCTTGAGTGTCATCATGCAGAAGATCTGATTTCTGCAATCATGGACAGTTTCAGGCCAGCTGAAGAGAGCAGTGCTTGGTAATGCCTTTTCTTTTTAATAAAATTTTTAAATCAGGCAAAATTTTACATGCATGGAGAGCCCAGTTTTGCCTTTAAAGTAATCCAAAGCTTATGGCCACACAGACATTTTTCAGCACACCCTGCATATTCTACTTCTAAAATTGGCTCAATTCTGTACACACTGATACACACATCCTCAAGGAGATGGATTAGCACATTTTCCCCCACGACTCACCCTCTGTCCAGGCTAAAGTCCTGTTCTAACATTGTCAAGACAATAAAAAAAACTTCAAGAAGGCAGGGGGAAAAGCTGTGTGCATATTTAGAGCACAAATACACCACTCTATGTTAATTTGCATTAATCACATACACACACTAGCAAGACGTCTGCGCCAAACTTTCTCAGGGACTCAGTCTGAGTGGCTTTAGTTCAAAGTCCAACTGCCTTGGCAGCTGAAAAGAAAGAGAAAACCATAGTGGCTTTGTAAGAATTACAATGATCCTATTAAAAAAAATATGTCATTCTCTGCTAGGACTAACATGGCAGTGCCATGCAGCACTCATTGAACTGAGCAGCATTTCAAGCACAGTTCCTGGTGTAATTAGACTACAGGCTTAATTGGGTTCCTATCACTATTGCTTTCTTCCTGCCTTCAGTCAAGAAGGTATAAGAAAAGATTGTCCAATACAGATACTGCAATTTAAAGTCTCAAGTTAAGAACACAGTGGGTGTATATCTACTAAAAAATCTACCCTAAAAACATGCCAGTTTTTAAACTAAGCAGTGCATTAGAAGCAGTTAGATATAATGAGAATGTAAATGGAAAGTATTCTAGGGAGATATTTCAGCTAAAAACAGCATACACTGTATGCTATCTTTTATTTTAATCATGCTCTAAGCCCTGCCTTTTTGAACTTGTTATAAATTCTGCTATCTCCCTTTGCAGTTACTTACATATTGGTATATAAATTCAAAGACGAGAAGCAATTAGGAATGAAGAGAAGACTCCCTCTCTTGATGCTAATACATCAAAGGAAGTGAAAAAAATCTTCCCCCTGCATACACACTGGGTAACACAGAGTTTCTGCTCTTCACAGCCTAATAGCTCAAGTAGCTCCAATCAAGAGTCTGATGTCAGCCTCCGATTACATGGAGATGCCAAGTGATTGGAAAGCACAGATTTTGAAAAATCCCAGCTCTCTGACTCAGAAGACCACACAACCCTGCAACAATGCTTTTAAAACACATCTGAGTATTACTCACATCAGCTGGTCCCATTTTTTTCCACACTCAGGGCATCGTAACATTGCTATTAAGAGCTCCCTGAGGGTCTCTGTTTGATTTGGGTACATGTCTTCGCATGTGTGAAGGAAATGTATCGGGCTTTTCTGAACAGTCGTCACTCCCCTGCACCCAAACTCTTTTGCTGTCAACTTTGGAGAGAGGAAGAAACAGGTGCTGCCTTTAAACAGCCACACTTGACAAATCAGCCTTTGCCAGAATGGAGAAGGAGGGGTTGGGACTGGTCAAGGCAAGGAGCAGTAAGGGCCTGATCCCTTCTTTTTCCCCCACCTCTGCATATCTTTGCCAGACCAGCCATAATCTGATCCTTGGAAATGAAGCCACAGAACAGGTAAATCTATGTAAAAAATGCCAACAAAATCTGATTCTGCTGATCCAGAACAGCAGCTCAGCGGCACCCTTAGACTGAGTATTTATACCTTACTGCAAGTCCTTCCCTCAGTACAAGGACATTTGAGAACTGTGCAAGAGTTTTTTGGAAACAATCCAAGCCCTTTATCTTTCATAAAGGAAAACTTTTATGCATCTGAATCAACAGGTGAACGACCTCCCCATGACCTCAGTAAGTTATCAGAGCCCACATTTCTTAATCTCCAGATCTCTCCTGGAACTAACCAAAACTAGGAATGACTCCATTGATCTCACTGGAGTATTCATCTTATGTCTCTGTATGAACACACACATTGAATTATAAAGGCTTTTAAATAGAAGTATGGAGTTTTAAAGGGACTGTAGGAAGTATTTCTGTTAAACTATCAGATCCACAGTCAGTCTATATGTCTTATGGGCCTGATTCTATTGTCTCTGCAGGTTTTTTTGCTGTGTAAAGGAGACCTCATTGGTCTCAAATGAGCTAAAACATTTCCAGCAGAACTTCTAATAAACCCACTGGATACTCTTGCTTGGCGCTTGAGCACGAGCCAGAAAGAAGTTTCACTAACCATGTATTATGATATTACACAGCTATGTAGAAGCAGTGAGGTCTTTCCACAGAGCCTTTCCACTGAGAATCTCATCGACCTTGAGAGGAGAAAGGATTTTACACTATGGTTTTATCTACAAATAGGCCAGAGTCTGCATTCCACAAGCTAACATGACTGAAGGTGACAACCCCAAATTCCAAAGCATTACATCCTTGCCAAAGTCACCTGACAAATTCCATCCTATTACCTACTACCACACACTAAATGCATGAGAAAAAAACATTGCAAGTTCAGCCTCTAAATGATGGTGTTCACAGGTTATTCTGAGTTGGAAGGGACCCACAGGATCATCTAGTCCAAATCCCAAGCAAACGCCCACCCAGGGATCGAATCCACAAGCATGGAACCATGGGCACCATGCTCCATCCATCCAAACCTCCCATCATCCAGGCCATGTCACTGAGTTCCTCATCCAGTCTTTTCTTAAACACCTCCAGGGATGGTGACTCCACCACCTCCCTGGGCAGACCATTCCACTGAGAGATCACTCGCCCTGTGAAAAACCTCTCCCTAACATTCAGTCTAAACCTCCCCTGGGGTAGCTTGAGGCTATGTCCTCTTGTTCTGGTACTGGCAGCCCGAAGGAAGAGATTCACACCCACTCGACTACAACCTCCCTTCAGGTAGTTGTAAACAGCAATTAGGTCACCTCTGAGCCTCCTCTTCTCCAGGCTGAACAATCCCAGCTCCCGAAGTTGCTCCTCACAGGGCTTGTTCTCCAGTCCTTTCACCATCCTTTGGACCCTCTCAGGCAGTTCAACAACCTTCTTAAACTGGGGAGACCAGAACTGTTCCCGCATAGAAGGTCTTCTATCACTGTCCTGTAAACAAAGATAAAGCATCTCTCTCCTAAATGACAGTCCTCTAGCTGATGGTGGGATAGGATCCTTAACTGAACAAGTTTTTCTTCCTCTCTTCCTTTGTTGTTCTGACAGCAGTAAAAGGTAAGCAGGAAAGCCAATGCTTTGTCCGCCTGCTCCTTTCAACTCTGCTAACTTGCCATCAATCCTCTGCATTTAAAAGAAGCCACGCACTGAGGAAATCCTCCAACTTTCTCACATCCACAACTTGGGTTATTTGCATTCACGGACAAACTACAGCAAGTGCACTAGAGAGGTGAGTTCTCTCACTCAAATGAGTACACAGCAACCAGCACAACATCAAGAAATCACACCTGGCAAATAAAGCCAAAAGCCTTTCTTCCATTCCAAAAGAACAAGTGAAGAGGATGTGTCACTCTATTGGGGCAGGTGCAGGACACAAAGCTGAAGGCAATGCATTACTACATCCACTGTAGTAATCAACTACAGTTATTGTTACTGTAGTAACAACTGCTTTTCTTTGGAGTTTTTATTCTGCACCCAACAAGGATTTGCCAATTAATATAATTCCAGTGTACAAAGGGAACTCTGAATACATCCTTGTGCCTTGTCCCTTAGGCTACATCTGTGTACCTCTAAAGGTGTACCTACGTATTTAGATAGGCTCATTCACTATGAAGGACTACAATACAGAGCTAAGGAAAGTTAGAAATCTGTCCTGATTTGTATCTAGCAGTATCAGAGGTACTTTTGCGTAAATGTATCCAACCCATGAAGGTCTACAGTTGTGCCTCAGCACAAGAGAAAATCCATTCAATGAAAATTGCACTTTAATTCTCTACTATTTTCAGAAGCTGAGATAAAATGCAACACTTACCTACTGATCTTTTTTTTTACTGATACTTTTCTTTCAAGATGGCACCTACTGTTAAGGTCCTCTGTACCTACCTGAAGATTTCTGCAAGGATGCTCACCAACACTTAGCCTGGGGTGGCCTTACAATGCAACCCTATTCTGAGATGGAAGCATGAAAATTTCTTTATTCCATTTCAACAGCAACTGAGGCCTCAGCTCATTAAGTCAAGGAGGAGGAGATGAATTATCTGATGAGTTTTGAGTCCAACATATGTTTTGTAAAAATGGTAGGATTGTGGCAGAAAACAAATGAAAACCTTACAATGGATTAAAAATTTCCCTGCAGTGCTCAAAACCCAAACAGAAGAGCATTGTATATCAATGTGGTTTAAAATTAAAAAAAAAATCAACCACACTAGCAAAAACCTCCAACCAAACAAAATCAAAACAAAACCACCTAAAAAGTACAATGAAAGACTAAAAGCAAGAGTGAAACTAGCCAGACTGTTCTCAGTAACTGATTTCAATCAAACAGAATAAATGAATGGAGAGCCTAAAATGATAAAGAATCATTACACAGTTGTCTTTTTTATCTCAATACTGACACTTCAGGAAAGAAGAAAAACCTATAGGGAAGCTCACTAGAGATGCAGGGGCCTCTGAAGAGCAGAGTAACACGGGAGATCCCCACACCTCTAAGCAGCTGCATCACTAACTGCTAGTACAAAGGAAAATCAGGACTGGAAAAGTGGAACAATGAAGATACAGCAGGCAACTGCTGGAAATGATAGCTTTTAGAAAGATTGGCTACTGGTAACACGTTGATGCTTTCAGAAAAAAAAAGCCTGGAATGTGTGGAATTCTCTGGGATGCCAGGGTGCAAAAAGGATCTCATTAGCTAGGGCTTTCAAAATCTGCTGCCCGGTCGAAAGCAAGATGGCTTACATCATCAGTTTCTGAAAAGTACAATATTCCACTTAAACTGCCAGATCTGTAGTCCCCTAGACTGAGAAATCATCTTTCCAAATATCAATGGAGGCACCAAGTCTCAAGTCCAGCACTTCTCCTGCATTTCTGTACTATCAAGATAATCAAGCATCTAATAATAAAACTGGGCAGTACTATACTTCTCAGTTCTCTTGCTGGCAACAAGAAAACTCTAAGCAACAGCCAGACTGACAACAATCATGTTATTGCCACATGCAGCCCTGGAGCTATTCATGATAAAAAGCAGTAAAGTACTTGGAATGGCAGAAGGGCAAAGTAGTTAGTCCAGGAGCGGAGCAGGAAAACATTTCTTATACTTGTTTCTCTTCCAGTCAGAAAGTGGTAAAGGATTCATATTTACAAGATGCTAGCTGGCCAGAGGCTTAAAAAAAGATGAAAGGACAAGCAGCATCTGGGGAGGCAGAGGTGAGGGACCTTGAGTTTCTGAAGATGACCTGCTTGTGACTGCCCAGAATCAGTCCTTTATTGTGCCTAACAATTTCTGAACAGTGACAAAAATAAAAGAGCAACACATAGTTAATACCTTTACCAGTACCTCGGCAGAGGAGTTTAAGTACTTTTTTTAAAGCAAGGCATACACATTCTTGTAAATGTTCACCACTGCAATAGTAACAGAGCTGACAACGTTAAGGCTTCATGAAAATGTCAGTAGTAGTGATAAGCATTACTGGAAAAATGCCAGTTTTAATTAATTTTAATTCTTTGTTAACATTTCCTGAATCCAATATAGATGATTTATTTTAATACAATAATACATTATATTCTATATAAAATACAATTTTGCATAATAATGTATGATATGCTACAAGAGAGCTCCTTTCCCGCTTCCCTTCCCCTCAGTATCATCTGTGCAATTGCCAAGGAATGGCATTCTGGGTAAGGAATGTCCCTGTAACCACTGGCTCCAGTAGCTCTGGAGATGGCATTAGCCCATTATTTCCATTTCCATACCCAGCCTGTGCCTTCACAAAGGAATCTCAGAATCCAGCTGGCTTATGAAGCATGAGGTAAAAAAGGCCTTCCAGTATCACAGCTCAGTATCTAGGACATGTCCAGTGGCATTATTCTCAAATCACTGCGCTGCACTTGAAGTTGGAACATCAAGAATGTCTCACTCTGACAAGATAGCCTAGTAGTTTTAAACTGAATACTTAAAAAACATGTGTTTGGGCTGCGCTGTCATGGGGTTAACAACCCAGTATATGGTGTCTTGGTCGATGTAAAAAGCAGCCCAGCCCCTCCAAACTCCTGGTAGGCAATAAGTTCAATGCAACCATTACAGTCGTGCTATGGGTGTGACAGCTGCACACCTGCCACCAAGCTCTTCCCTGTGGTTGCAAGTCCAAATGTCCATCCACTTCTGAATTATTCTTAGATGTGTCATTTGGGCTGGACAGACAAAAGACACTCCTGAGGTCATCCCATCATACCCATGTTTGCCACAGGAGGTAGAAGTCAGTATGCCTTAATGTGATACTGGTTAAGTTCTGGGTAGACCTGTGACCATCCACAATTGCTCTCTCTGTTTCAAAAAAAACCACTGGGTGCAGTAACTGGAGCGTAATATGTACTTTCAGGAGTGAAATGTGTCGGCACTTCACGCATAAACCAAACAGTACCATAGTCTTGCTGAAAATAATAACGAAGGAGGAGGCATCAGCCTAGAAAGGAGAAAGCATACTGTCATTATACACTCCAGCAAGGATGGGCAGTTTCCTGCCAGGCAGTTTTATCTGTCCCTTGGGAACAGTGAGCAGTCTGGAGGGCAAAGGCAGTTGCTGCTGTAGGTGTGTTGGATTTGGGGGATGTGAGGAGATGATGTGGAGAATGGTGCTGTTCAGTTCTGGATCTAAGTTGAGATGTTCAGATGTAGCACTGTGCAAATGCAGCTCTGCTGGTCCAGCACTGGAGGAGGAATAAAAGCAGCCAGAATATGCAAAGAAATTGACTGCTCAGGCACATTGTGTCGGTATTGAGACTTTCACCTTTAAAAAAATGTGGTACAGCACTTCAGGTGTGAGTGATGAGGAGTGGGAGATGTGCCTTTGAGCAGTGGCATAGCTGGAGGCAAATACACACCTATTGGAGGATGGATAGTGGCAAAGCCAGGCCCTGTGGAGGATTCCTTGGCTGACTAGACAGCCACAGTGATTAGGGACACCTGCAGCTGTATCAGTGGCACTGTGCTGTGTAAAACAGGGAGAGGAACAGCTGGCAGGCACAAAGAAGATCATGACCAAAAGTCTCTCCCATCCTAAAGAGAGACTGGTTTAAAAGAAAACAGAACACCAAAGAAACGGATTCTGCATTTATCATCATAGGGATAAAGCCAGACTCTCTAATTAAGAAGATGACATAACTGTGCTGTAATATCAAGATTTCACTCTGTGATTTGCAAACAAGCTGCACTTGCACAATCCAGCAAGAAAAAAGCTGTACAGATTAGAATGGCTAAGCTCTGTTCTCACTTACATTAGTATATACCCACAGTTAACTCAGCTCAAAAGACTTACAGATGAGAATGTGATACAAGGAGTTTCATTTCCTCAGATAGTTCCCTCATCAACTCAGCCAAGCCTTATTCTCACCACAGTTTCCAATCACAGCCCAGCACTCTGCTCTGATTACACACTCATCCTGAAACCACAAAAAGCCTCCCTCTGTCTCATTTACAGTTGATGTATATTAATATATCACCAACAAAGTCACTCTACAGCTGCTGTGGATGTAGCTTAAACACCGCTGAATACTTAAGGCTTGATTCTGTTAATCAGTGCAGCTTCATTGATCCCAGATGAGTTACTTATATTCCACACCACTCCAAAGGGAAGGAAATCTAGTGCACAATTTTTAAATGGTATATTCATTAAAAATAACTATAAGAGTATGGTCTAGTTTACCCCGGTGTAAACTCACTTTGCTGTTCTCAGTGGGTGTACTCAGGATTTAGAGGGGTACAGCAGAAGGCAAAAACTAAGCCAAGTTCTCCTTTCAAGCCATTGTTTTTCTTAAACCAGATAATAAGAGGTCAAAACCGACACCAAGCTCTGCTATTCCAGACTTTCAATCTACAGCTCTGCCTATCAGAAAATTTCACATCCGCAAGTGCTTGGGAAGTGTATACATCAGAGTACAAAATCATTACACTGCTGTGAACGCGAGCCATATTCAGCAGAAATCAGCAGCTGTTAGGACTACGCAGCCTGTCGCTGTTTTTATAGTTTGGGTGGAGAAGAAACAAGATTCAATCACTGCTTATAACACAAGTCGCATATTGCCTTGATCTTTCCCCTCCCCCCCCGCTCTTCAAGACACTCTTTAAACAGAAAGATGTCATTAGCCAAACTTCCTTATTTTACGGCTCTAAAGTTGGGTAACGACGTAGCAGCTTTACTATTTCTTCTTAAGAGCTTAACATTTCGATGTGGAAGTCAGAAACACTTCTAAGGGGAAAACATCTCTCGGGGATGGGGGACAGGCCAGCAAAGGGAGAAAATCCATAGGTACGCGGGTGCGGCGGATCGTCCCCATCAACTCCCGGCGCCGCGCAGGGAGATCTCGTCCCCCTCCCTGGCCAAACCCTTGGCTGCAAAAGATGCGCCCCGAGAGCCCCGCCAGCCAGCTCCTTACGTAAGGCACAAACCACTGACATCATCCCTCCCGCCGGCATCGCCGCGGCGCCCAGCGGCGCCCACCGACCCGACCCGACCCGCGCTGCCTGACCCGGCCCCTTCCCACTCTGCTGCCCCGCCGGGGTTCCCTTCCCATCGACTCTGTCCCCAAACTTCGCACGGCGGTTTGCCAGGGGATGGCTTTCCCCGGCGGGTGCCTTGGGCTGCGGTGCGCCCCATCCACCTCGCGGTGCTCCCCATCCATCCCGCATTCCCTGGTACTTACGCACTGCCTCCTGCTTGGGGTCGAGGCCGCGCACAACTCCCTGGAGGCCGGCGATGCGGCCGTGCAGCGCCCGTACGCGGCGGTGAGTGCCCTGGATGTCAGCCTCGACCTCCTGGAAAAGGGTGCAGGCGTGCCGGGCCACGTCGGAGAGCTGTCGGAGGATCCGCGACAAGGCTACGTTGCTGACCGAGCAGAGGTCTAGCACCATCAGCACCGCCGCCGCTTCCCTCTCCCCGCCGCCGGCCGCCTCGGTGCCCTCGCCC
>WEKX01012956.1:305259-333781 GCA_013390025.1 Pitta sordida
CCGGGGCTCGTCGAGCGGGAGCGCGGGGGCTCCTATCCTGCGCCCCCCGGCAGGGCTGCCTCCCCTTCCGCGGGGACACTGCTCAGGCGCGGGGAACAAAACGCAGAAGGAAAAGCAGTCTCGAGGGGCAGAAGGGAACCGAGGTCAGCATGGCCCGGTGGCTGCGGGAGGCAGGTGCCCGCCCGCTACTGTCGCCTCTTGGGGCACCGCGGGGGATGTTGCACTCCCTAACGTCAGGCGGATGCACTTAGGCACCTGGCGTCTTTAGGAGGCGTCGGGTAAAGCTGGGCTCCTGTGAAACAAGGAGCAATGCTGCTGACGCAACACGGCTCAGCTTGTGTACATAAACTTCTGATAGGCGAAACGTGCCTAATAAGCAGGCGTGAAATCTGAACATAAACTCTAAATTATTGCTTGTAAAGACCACTGGAAGAGCTACTGTAAAAGGAGAGCCAAACAGCAGCAAGTGCAGGCATTCCAGTTTGGAAACACTAGCTTAAGTTTTCCCTCTTGACCCTAACTTGTCATCCTTGCACATGTGTGTTGTGGTTCAGGCCATTGTTACATAACCACATACAAGCAGCTTTTAATTACCTGTGGTCAAACAGCCTGAGTGGCAGAGAGCATCACTGCCAGCCTGGTGGTGCACACACCCCACGCTCTGCAGACACAGTGACCTGCTCCGGGGACAAGCTCAGGGGGACGGGGCGGATATGGCTGCTTTCACTGAGATCAAAGTCTGAGTTGATAAACTTTGCTGGTCCCGCTGCTGGCTTTGGGCATGGGCTATTCCTGTGCCTTCATGTTTTGCCTTTGGGAAGGAGAACAACCATGACACAGTAGCAGCTCATCTCTTTAGCTCAGGGTTCTAAATTGGGTTGAAATGGGGCCCGGCGACCCGGCCCTGTACTCGGAGGGTGTGGAAGGCACAGAGCCTGCCCCAATCTCTGCATCATCTCCCCACACCTCCTGGAGGGCTTGTAGTTCAAATGTGACCCAGCGGGAGCGAGCAGAGGTGTGAGAGCTGCCGCAGGTCCAGGAGCAGCTCTCAAACAGTACAAAAAATATTTCTTGGCCCCAGGATGAGCCACTGCTAAAATCACTGGGGCATTTGTACCCCACAGTCCTGAATTTCTTCTGCATCAGGGAGGTCTTAGCTCTGGTAATAGAGCATGGACTCTACTGCTCTTCCTACCTGAGGAAGTCATGGCACCTTATTTGTAAGCCACTGAAAGGTATTTTAATATTTCACTTGAGATTCATAAAGCAGGGGAGAACAGTGAAGTTTAAATGTTTCAGAAAGATCAACAGCCATCCAAACCAGTATGAGATCAACAGGTAAAGGATGGAGAAACAGCAGTACAGCACTCACCAGGCAGGGGCAGGAGAGACCTCTGAGGAAATCAGCTCAGGCTCTTGTCCTGCCTCTCAGGCTGCTGATAAGCCAGTGAACTGAGAAACACGTAATAGGTAAAAGCTGCAAGAGGCAGGATTTTAGATTGTGCCTTACCACAGCCTCCCAACTGGACGTACTATCTGACCAGCTCAGGTAGGACAAGAACCATGCACTCTTTTCCCTCCCTTGAAAGCAATGCCTTGATTCCAGCAGTATAACCCTACTCTGCCTCACCAAAGCTCCCAGAAACCAGCACTTGCTCTTAATTTGCTTTTCCTAGTCTGCTTTTACTATTCCACATTTCTAGAGACTCCATAGTGTCTCTTTTTACCCCATACATGGAAAGGTACAGCTTGCCTTAGGGACACTACTAGACCCTTTAGGATTATGTGACTTCAGCACAGGACACACGGTGCCAAACCATGAAGGAGTGAACTTGTTTAAAGGAGGCAAGCCTGTGCATCTCAAGCATAGGGAGCCTATCTTTATTTTAGAATTCTAGTTGCATTACTATCCTTCCCTCCACAAGTTGCATTTTTCTTAGTTTTTCATCACAAACTGAACAAACTCCATACACAGCTCATGTGAGGGACACTGGCACTTTCCACCAGGCAGATGGAGATGACATGTGGCTTTCCTTTGATCAGAATAGAGCTCCTATCACTGTAGGCCCTGGGCAGTCAGGTGGCTCCAGTCGTGCATGTACTATGTGTTTTTCATCAGCAGTATTGTGTGGTGCAAATCCAAATCCAGTAGCTTCTCAGCTGCCCCTAGGGTTGCTCTTGGTATGTCTGTTCCATAGCAGATCTAGTAAGAGGAGAGAAGTCCCAAGTCTCATGAGACGGGTCTCTGGAGTCTCTCTCCCAAGGAAAGGAAAAAGTCTTCCATGGGGGATTTAGAATGTTTAACTTTGGATCTCAGCTCTGAAGTGCCCCTTAGCAGGGCCTACAGGGAGGATAGCTTCCCTCAGCTGGAGTTAAATCTCAGGACCCAGAGTATTAATTTGTGAATGCATCATCAGCCTGGACCAACCTTCTGCATCACTAGATTTCAGGTAGCACTTGCTGACCTCAGAGATTGAGGCATATCAGAAAGAATATCAGTCATGAACAGAGATAAATATGTGAAATTATTCCTTGTGTATTTATATGTGACAGTAAATATGTTGAACTGTGCTGCTTTCTTGAATGTGCATAAGCCATCTTCCCTGTGTTAGTTGCTGTAAATTTAGCTTGGGATGCTGCTGTGGATGGCACTGGCTTTCACCCATGGCAGTTAAAGGTTTTTTACTTTAGAGACACATACAATATAGGAATAGAGTGGTCTTACAGAGTAAAAGAAAGATCCTGCTTGATCCTTCACTTGTGCTGCTGGCGTTAACAGGCACCTGGTCATAGCCCTCAGTAACTGCTACACAGCCTCCCACCCCCATATCACTGTTGCGCTCATCCCCAGCCTCGCGTTGTCTGCTTATAGTCTGGCTGAGGTGTGACTTTACAGCAACAACAGCTAGGGGATGTTCCTAGCGATGGAGACAGAGGGCAGAGCCATTGGCAGATGAGAAGGAATCTGGTTTCCTGCTGCAGTGAGGTGCAGGAAACAGGGAGGTGGGATTAGGCAATCTCACCCGGTTTGGCAGGGCTGCCCTGGCCTGCTGCACTGTCTTGTTGTGCAGTGCCAGAAAGGGAGGAGAGGCTGATGAGTGCTGTAGGCTATTGTCATTTCCTCTCCTTTCCACAGCTGTCAGGAGGGTGCCTTTAGGCATCATATTAATGAAGTTGTGGCCTCTTGGCCATAACGTGGAATCTGTCATTGCTGATGTTAACCCGCCCTAAATTTATCATTTATTTATTCTCAGCAAAGATGCCATAGAGACAACATTTCCAAACATGTATCCACTTAGGCTAGCAAATTTATCCTTTTTGAAAAAGTCCCTTTAATACTCAGCTGACATTCTGCGCTTTGACCCAAAACTGATGTTCCCTGGTCACATGAAAGCCACATTAAAGGTAAAAGCCTGTAAAGCAGGCAAGTAACAGTTGGGGCAGTTCCCTGTGAGTCTGGACTTGCTCATTTAGGACTCTCAGTCTGCCAGTTTATTTTAGCAAGTAAATGTTAAAATCATGTCCAAAACATGGGACATTATGATTTTACTGGCAAATAGTTTTGCTGAAGAGGTTTTGAGTGACTTAGTGAGGCAAAAGGCTGGCAATTCAGATTTTTGATATTATGTCCAGGACACAGAGATGACTTCCTCCTTCAGTGAAGGCTGCACTGCTGATGTTGTGAGACAGACATCTTCTTATTTCTGATTCCTTCTTCCCTACAACTTTATTGGCACAAACAGCTTTATAAATGTCTACAGCATGCAGGAGACCAGAAGTCTCTTCTGGGAGTTGCTATGTGAATATAGCAAATATATAATAGACGTAGGTATGATTTAGGTAGGAGTATTCCCTGTTCATCCTTGTTTCTGTCATCTCTCACTATACTTGAATTCACTGTTGCTGCCAGTTTGTCATCACCACTAATGCTGCGCAGTCTGAATTTTCTATTGTCCTCTGGGCCTGGGCACCCTATTTCCTACCTTTTTCCTCTTCTTTGAGAAGGAGAATTTTACTATTCTCGGTAAAGCTGTTTCCTAACCTTCCTCACACCTCCGGGTGAGGACATGTACAGGCATAAGAATGGTGAGTGTTTCTCTGCATTAATCTCTCTCCTGTCCGGCTGCATTTCCCCAAGCACTCATGTGCTGTCACCAGCTTACAGTGATCCAGCCCACTAATGCTCTTTCTGGTAGCTGTTAATATTTGTATTGCCATAAACCTTTTCACTCGTGAACTATGGCCCCAGTGATCTAATCAGTGGTTTAAGTGGGGAAAAGCAGGCCCTGCAGAAGTGCATATACCTGCAGCAAAAGGAATAACTGGACTCCACATGGTGCTGGAAAACAGAATTAATTATGTGCAGACTAACTTCCTTTCTCCAAACTCTCCTAATTATAGTTGTTATAGAGTTTACTTTTAATCAGAGTAGGGGTGACATTTCAAACTGAAGAGTGATTATTAAATTGACACTTCCTTTAAAACGTGCTTGAAGTCAAGGCTGACATGCTAATTGAATTTTATTAGCAAGAAATGTCTGTTTTAATAAGGAATCTTCCTAATCTCTCTAGCAAGTTCACATTAAGTGCACACCTATTGAATGTTTTCCATCACTACTACCTGGCATTTCTAGTCAGTAAAAAGTTTCATTGAAGCATCCCCCAAGCAGCAAATGCTGTAATTTCCTTTGATATCGATATTAGTTTCACATTTATATATCCCATTGACTGCTAGCACTACGAGATGTCAAAGAAGAAAACAACAAAGCTCTTTAAGCCTTTAAAAATAATAGTTGTTAAGAATGTGCAATAAATCCAAGACCAAATCAAAATGAATTTGGGAATTGCTGGCAACTTTCATGGTTCTCTAAAAACCATCAAACATTTCCAACAGCTCTCATATGACAGATGTAAGTATCCATACCATTATCCTAGAGAATACTGACGCTTGGTTTGTCATCAACACACAGGATGACAACAGGTTAGGTAACAGGTGATAGGTTGGACTTGATGATCTCTATGGTCTTTTCCGACCTTACTAATTCTGTGATTCTGTGATCACAGAAGAAGGGAGTTACGGAGAGGACAGTTGGAATGCCTTTCCCACACTCTGTACCAGAACACAACACGGCAGAGTAACTGTGCCTCTGGAGCAGCTTCCAGCTCCAAGCTGGACTTCAAGAACATTAGGTGCTCCCATGTGGGCTGTGTCACTCTGTTCTAGGAAAGGGCAGGTGAGTCCTTCTTCACAAGACAAAGCTCTCAAACTGATGCCAGTCTCTGTTCTGTATAGGAGAGCTCTGTTAAGGCAAAATCACCGGAGACCTCAGCTGGAGCACCATTTCACCTGCCTGCAGCCTATGCAGAGAAGTGGTTACTTCAATCTCTATAGTCCCAAGCAGGAACACTCAGAATGACAAAATAATAACACAGGAGGTTATATCTTAATCAAGCACAATAAAAGAAGCAGACAAAAATAAGCTGTGTTCTTGACAAAAAATATAATCCATTCTAGGGAAACAGAAGGAAGAAAGATGTTTTACTTCCAGTGTGAGATCCATCCACCCTCTTTTTTACTCTGACTTTTTAATTGGACTTGATTTGATAGCAGTGGGGGGTTAAGCTACATTGTGTGTATTTTCACTGCTCTCTTTAATGTCGGCTGCTGGCGTCAGGAAGTTTCTGCACATCAAACCAAGTCTGCAGTTTGATTCAGGACTCATCTGACCTCAGCTGACATTTTACATGTATCAGGACAATGGGAGCAACACTAGACTAGAGAAAGAAAGATTTATTGAGAACAGAAGATGAAAACCTCATCATCAATAGAGGAGTATTTATTCAGTATTAACAAGACACATTTTTACACATTCCAAAATAATTTGGCACATGCAGATTGCATGCTGCACTTGTCCTGACTCTCTATCATACAGTCTAAAAAAATGTGGAAGTAATTTCAAGTTTCTGTATTCTCATGCCAGTCCAGCTTGTTCTTCATGTCACCAAGTCAAGGACAGGTGGCTTTCACTCCTTTGCTTATGGTAAAGAGCTGAAGAAGGAGATACTCTGGGAAAGGCCAGGTCAGGTCAATGCCTCCTCACTTTGTATTGCTTCTCCCAGAAGCGAGGAGCTTTTGTTTGGTTGGGTGGGTGTTTGCTTGCCTCTATGTTTTCGTGTTTTGGGATGATCTTATTTCACTTGGCCCAGGATGCTGCTTGGAGGCACAGGCACACTGAGCAAGTTTCCTTTGCAGTTCTGGTCCACATCACAGGTTTCCTATTGGCACCTCATGCCAGCCATTCCCCCAGGGTTTTAGCCATTGGGCTCTTTGTAATGGATTGCAGCAGGGGAAGAACAAGAGTGAATCGGATTGGTTTCACCTTCCCAAATTTATGAGGGAGAGCAGATTAGGGTATTGCAAGGCCTCCAGTGTGCAGGTCATATTCCAGCTCAGTGTGGCAGAAGTTTAATTTATTGGAAAGCTCACACTGTGGGCATCCAAAATAGCAAAAAAGGGAGAAAATCAGGACTGAATACAACTGGGGTGAGTAAATGCAAAAGCTCATGCTACCCTGCACGTACTCTTTCCAGCTGTATGATTTCCATTATGAATAAATTTTCTCTGCCAGGAGTAACTCTTTGATTTTGAAAGAAATCAGAATAACAAAAGATACATAATTACTTTGTAGGTGGGCTAATTCCTTCTTCCACGTCTTTGTCCACAACGGAGGCAATAAGAGTAGTTTTATGTTCAGTGGCTTGGCAGTCCTTCTAACCTTCCACCAGCACAAGGGAAAGGCACCTTAAATATTAATATTTTAACTCTTACCATAAAGTAGCAAAGGCTGTTTCATATTCTTCAGCAGGCTGAATAGTTCCTCCATGTGGCAGTACTGATGCTGGAAGGAGGCCCAGTGGCCCAGCTTTTAAGAAGAATCTCCATCTGATAGAAATAATTTTTATTTGGAGACCACTTGCGGTCTCATCATGGCCGGTCAAATTGACTTCCTGTTTTGTTTAACAACAAGTAATACTTGTTGTGCTCTGAAAATGCATGATAATAGGAAAAGTGATGAACTAAGTGATTACTATTTCAAAGGAAAACAAAGTTTATGGAAGCGTAATTAATCATCTGCTCTTAAACCAGAGAAATGTGGTAGAGAACGTGAAAAAGTATCATTGAGGTTTTAGAAAAACATAGAGAAACATGTCGAATAATGGAATGTCATCAAAGTCTAAATTTATTTTAAGGATAAACAGAGCTATTACACAGCTGTCCACCTTTACATCTACTCTTTCTGTGTTCTGCCTATTAGGCTCTCTTCCTTGTGTACAGAAAAAAACCCCAGCCCTATCCTGTTTACAGTTGAGCTGCAGTATGCTGAAAATTATTATTTCAGATTTTGTATATTAAATCTGTCTGCTGGCAAGAGGAAACCCCTCTCACATTATCTAATTATGGCTTCAAGCAGCACTAATGAAGAAGTTGTGCAGGCTGGGGCCTGTTCTCTCCTCTCTGGAGGCATTGACAAAGAGTCTGTGGTTGTGGTCGCACAGAAGTGGGGAGGGAGACTGAGGCTGCCAGGCACATCAGCCTTCAGAGGGAAGTTTAGCACTCAACAACGCAAACATGGAGTCAGGTCCACACCCCCGTGTACAAATGCAGCGTTGATAAATGAGGTTGAGACCCCCTCCTTCCACCTCACCCTGATAACCTCAGCTGGGATACATCTCAGAGGCAGTTGAGTTGTGTGGGGATGGAGACCACCAAGATCCAGAAAGGAGAGGTGTGCAGGTGTGCCCGCACAGCCACAGCACGTGTCTACAAGTGTATTCGTGACAGTGGGCTGCAAGCCAGAGTGAGAAGCAGCTGCCAAGCTTTGGGAAAGTTGTTTCTGGTTGATGGTGAGACTGAGGTATATATCCCTGGAATCAAATAGACTACTGATGTAAGTAAGTCAGGCTCAGTGGAGACTGACTAGACAAGCCAGGCTGTGTACTCATAGAAAGGACTGAGGCACGGCCATGGAGATCAATGAATTTGCTACTTTAGTACTAGCCACAATTTAGCTATAAAACCCACTGTAAAAACCTAACATAAAAGTCACATCTGAGTTCCCTGCTTCCATTCCTTACCTGTTGCAGATTCCAAAACTAGTTTAGCATTAACTGTGCTAATTTTGTAAACATAGCTGAAAGCATGGCATAGGCATACATGTAGTCATTTAGAGTAGTGTAGAGAGTAGTATAGATTCCAAAGAGAATCAGAATAAACTCCACTGATAGCTGGCCTACATGAAGAAAAAAGAGACTCAAACTTAGATGTGAATTAATTGGGATTTTCTTCTACATCTCATTAACCTCTGGGATGGAGAATTCAGCGGAGCTGTGATTTATTTAGCATAGATGCACTCAAAGGATACTGCATAACTTAGTGTTCTGGCACTGTGAAAGTTATTTGCAATAATGAATTTTTTTAATTCTTTGGAGAAAAGTGAGTGCATATTCCCTTCCCCCACCAAATTAAAAAAAAAAAAGAGAGAGAGAAAGGAAAGGGGGAAAAAAAAGAAAAGAAATTGCAGAGGAACATTCAAAGGCTCATTAAAAGCAACCAGGGAAAATAGATTACGGAGACATCAAAGACTCACAATACTGGTTAAGAATCAGCTCTCTTTTTCAAAGAAGATGTTATTAGCTAATCCTTGAAATTTGGGTTTTGGCAGATGACACAGTATTTCCTGCAGGTGCAGAAACAGTATTAAAAGAGTTTTGGTAATGTACAAAAAACTTCCCAAGTAGACTTATGGTTCCATCTGTTCAAGTCAGCCTGAGTGCAGTCCCTGATCCCTTATATGTGTACTGAAATGTGGCAATATTTCAGGAGACTCTACGCTAAGCTGTATGTCTTCTTTACTGAGAAAGCAAATCTATTAAGATCACAGAACATAACAGAATATGCTGGGTTGGAAGAGACCCATAAAGGTTATTGAGTCCAATTCCTGGCCTTGCACCCATTCCCAAGAGTCTCACCATGTACCTGAGAGTATTGTCCAAACACTTCTTGAACTCTGTCAGGCTTGGTGCTGTGATCACTTCCCTGGGGAGCCTATTCCAGTGCTCAATGACCCCACGGGTAAAGAACATTTTTCTACTATCCAACCTAAACCTCTCCTGACACAACTTCAGGCCATTCCCACAGGTCCTGCCACTCATCAGCACAGAAAAGAGATCAGTGTCCTCCCCTCCCTTACAAGGAAGTTGTAGCCTGCAATGAGGTCTCCCCTCAGTTCCCTCTTTTCCAGGCTGAACAGGCCGTGTGACCTCAGACACTCCTCATACAACTTCCCCTCGAGGTCCTTCACCATCTTTATTGCTCTCCTTCGGACACTCTCTAATAGCTTAATATCTTTCTAATATTGTGGACACCAACACTGACACAATATTCAAGACGTGGCCACATCAGTGCAGAGCAGAGTGGGACAATCACCTCCTTCAGCTGGCTGGTGATGCTTTGCTTGATAATGTTCTAAAACCATGCCTTAAGAAGAAAAAGAATGCCTTAATTATTGCTACTATCAGTAATATCAGGGCAACTAACAAAAAAGCCAATGCAATGAACAGTGGAAACAACTACATATGAGTTAACAACTACGCAAATAAAAAAACATGCTCATGGAAGTAAACATCACTCCACATCATCTTCCTGCGTACATCAGTATGGATATGCTTTGACACATTGTCTCTTTTAAGATCTTCTTTACAAGGTCCCGTGTGTGTGTGGTTTTTCTGCTCTGTCTGTGGCCAATCTCAACTGCTCCAAGCGTTAGAAGTTCTTGGTTATCAAAAGAGACAAGGCCAGCCACATCTGTTTCACGTCCTTTGTTAACCTGAGATCCTTTGGCTTTGATTTAAAGCTTGATTGTCTCACAATGACAATTTTTCCACTAAGACTTCACCTAGAATTTGGCCCAAAAGATGCCCAAAACTATGTCTTACTGTTTCCGTGGCAACCAATTGCTTGAACTCAAATAACTGAACTTAAGATAAGGTAACAACTTGAAAAGGAGTACCTGAATGAATAAGCAGTGATGGACTAGTGGCAAAATTTGCAAGGAAACTTATTACCATTTTCTAAAAATACAAAGAGTTGTTCTGTAGGTATTAATTTGTAGATATAGTCTGAACAATATTGCTTATAAATTCAATGAAGATACTCAGGTGTATGAAATTCAAACTACAAGGTTCACAACTTGTAGAAAAGAGGTGATGGAAGTTCAGTTAGTCTAGCACTAATGGTGGAGACCCGTGTTTGTGTGTATTAGGACACATAAGTGTCAGAGGGACACAGTAAGGCTTACGACTTTACCAGTGCTTTGCACATGTCTCTAAAAGTATTTTGAAGAGTTTTTGAGATCTTGAATATGTTATATGGGCACTTGCATTTGTATGTAAGAGACAGCTTCTCCTATTATTCAGAAGTTCATTCTCTGACATGTATTTTGTTCCCATACGCAGCATCAAGTATACAGCGCTGAAACCTAGTATCAGAAAACTTGACACAGTTGCAATTGTTAAAGCCACCTATGTATGTACCACAAAAGAGACAAAAGATAGCACATTGAAAAGTTAAGCTGGTCAAAAATGAATACCTATTTGTCTTGTCTGTTTTGATTCATCACCTAGAGTAACTACATATTTTCCAATACAGGTCTCTGGACTGGCTAGGAGAGCTGGGAAAACCTCCTCCCCTCAAACAAACAAACAAACAAACATATCTAAACAAATGCAGGCACAAAACCCAACTGGATCCACATATAAGCCATTGCACAAGTATTTGGATTTTCAGAAGCGTCTCTTGTTGGGCCTTATTGCTCCAGTTTTATTGACATTTGTGCTGATGTGTCAAAATGCCTACTGAAAAGTTTAATCCGATATAATACTGTTCAGACAACAAGAGGGCTCAGGAGATTTAATTTTTTTGTTAGAAAAGAGGTTTAAAACAAGTTGGGTGCTATGGAGTATTTAGTCCTCAAAGAAAAATATTCTAGAAGTAAGTGAAATAAATGTTTCTGGAAATAAAAAGGCTACAGCTTGAGTGTAAGGCATCTTAGCAGAGCTGTAAAAGTTATCAAAGTTTGCATTTCTTTTGCACAGATTTCTTTTCCTCTGTGTGACAGTAAATGTTGGGTCTGACCCTAACATCAGTCTCTTAACTGTAACTATAAACATAAGAAAGGTATTCAGAACTTGTGTACTTGTTCTTTACCTTATGTTGTAGCACAGTGAGTTGTTCATCTTGCTAAGACTAGAATCTAAAACTGCCTTTATCTGGCTTATAGAGGCATTGTATTCCTAGCTTGGACATCTCAGTTATAAAATTAGTATTAAAAGTCAGATGGAGTGAATGTGGGTTCCAATATCTCATTTTTGGTGGAGGATATGATCACAATATACCTCAACACTTTCTGTATTAGATTAGTGATATCAGGGTTTCTAGTAAACTTCTGGAGTTTTTTCTTATCTAGAAGGTGGAGAAACAAAGACCTCTGGAAGATTTTGAGCAAGGATGAGCTGTATGAGGGGAAATATTAGAAAAGGAGAGTGGTTACAGTGAATTGTAAAAGCCACAGCAGTTATCACATACCTTGCAGTATTTACCTAGTGTAAGTAGGTAGGAACTATGTATAGTGTATATGTAGTATATATATAGAGAGAGAGAGAGAGACATGTATATACACTATATATAGTATATAGCCCATGTACAGCCCACACTAGGCTCTGTTCTGTGCATGGGCAGGCCATGATGTTGCAGTGAGGCTGTTGACTGGAGGATGTTTGATGTACTTGGTGGCATGACCTAGATATTAGGGTAGTGTGTTATAGGTAGGATGGTGTGTTGGTAGCAGGATGGCAACAGGTCAGGTAACAGGTTTGGCTAGGTTAGGTAATAGGTGATAGGTTGGACTTGATGACCTCTATGGTCTATTCCAACCTTACTGATTCTGTGATTCTATGTGTCAGGATGCTCTTCCGAGTTAGTGATGTGGCACCCAGAATGTTTAGTACCATACTACTTTTGGAATTGCAAGCAATCTTCTATTCAAAAAGACCTTTGATAATCAAAAGGAAGGACAACCATAAGGAAAGAAGTACATTTTTTCAGCCTTGCTCCTACAACTTTGCCTGCATTGGTTACTATTTTAACATTTGTCACAACACTTAAAATCTTACCACAGGCAAAATGTCTTAACAATACTGTTTTCACTTCAAAACTAAACACAGAATCCCAGTCCTGTAAGTCTGCCTTGACAAGCATACAACACTGAGCTTTGTAAAGTAAAATCAAATTGAAATGCCAATTCAGAAAAACGATGTGCAGAACATATTAAAAATTCACTGCAACATCACTGATCGAGTATAAGGTCTTAGGTTACATGAAATGAGTTACTAAAGAACAAATTGTTCTTGAGAGCTACTTATCTTGCTCTTCATCATTAATTTAATACCTTAGATGAGGAGAACAAAGGTTAAATCTTACTCTCCAGTGGGGGTCACTGTTGAAGAATAGCCTCTAATTTTCCTTCCACGGAAGTTCAAACACATCCTAAAAACATCAGGCATAATCCATACAGATCTTGTAAATGTATTGGAATTTGATTGGAGTAGTTCACATCAACTGTCGAAGTGAATCCTCTGTAAAGGCAAAGTGTGTGGACTGTAAGAAGCAAATTATCAGGTAATTAACACTACATGCATAACAAAGAAGTGAAACTAAAGATGGGAGGGTGGGAACATGTTTGACCTCAGTCAAGGCTTGACCAGAATGCTATGGTTATGGAATAAGGAATTACAAAGGTCAGCTAGAAACCTTCACATCCTGGTTATCACATTTCACAGTTCCAAAGCCTTTTCACCCAAAATTTGGCTTTACTTTTAGTAGAAGTGGAAAAACAGAGAACATCCAGGGTGCAGTTTGGAGAGGGCTCCACATACAACCGTAGTGGGGTCAACCAAAGGAGTAATGCTCCAGAGGAAGGAGGGAAAGGTTTATGAAAAGGACTGGCACTTAAAACACACACACTTGCCCTTTTGTTCTTCACACTTCCTGGAGCTAAGGTTTTCTCAGTAAGAGCAGGAGCTTCATGCAGCTGTGAAGTGAGTGCTTGTGTGTGAGCTGGCCTGAACTGAAGGGTGAATGGGGGGCTACATTGACACCGCAGTGTGTCAAAGTCATGTGGCACAACTCAAAGGACTTGAGTGGCATCAGACTCTTCATTTTACAGAAGAACTGTTTCTGATTTCACAGAATATTCTGAGCTGGAAGGGACCCACAAGGATCATCTCTTAAGTCCGACTCTTAAGTGGCCTGTACAGGTACCAAACTCATGACCTTGGTGTTGTGAGCACCATAATTTATCCAACTGTGCCAACCTTTAGGTCATCCCAAATGACTGGCTGAGCTCTCATTATTGCACCTTTGATATTAGGAGTACTCTTGCCTTTCTTTGTAGCCGAGCTGCTAACAGATTGGCACACTGGTAATTGTCTGTGTGGTAATTTCCATGTAGGTCTCTATCTTTACAAGTATTACTTAAGATCTGAATTTCACCCCTTAAAAAATATTTACGTACTAGTATTCACTGTTGGTATTAGATTTCTTACCTAACTGGCTCTAGTGCTTCCATTCTGGACCAGAAACTCCCTTAAAACTGAAAATACCCCTATAGAGCAACATCAATATTATGCTGTTTCTTGAAAGCATGATCTTAATACCCAGTTGTATTGAGATTAAAGAGTTATTATTACTCTTTGTTTCCAGAGGACATCATCAGCAGGCCTCAGGTCACAAGGGACAGAGTTGCAGACAGCCCTTATGTGTACTTTTAGAGGCATGGTTTTAGTAGAATAGAATAACCATGCATTCTGGGTCAGATCTTTTGCTCCCATAAATTACAGTAATGCCACCGGAGTTCTGCCACTTTTAGTGGCTAACATCCAATTCAGAAACTTTCAGTCTATAAAATGGGGAGCAGACAGCTCATGCTTCCACCCGGCATGAGGAAGGAAAAAGGGAGGAGATATTCTAGTAGTAGTTTCAAACATAAAGATGTTAATCCCTGGCTGAAGGGATTATAAATTTCAGCTTTTTACAGTTCAAGGAGCAGTCCCTACCACTAAACTGTACTGAATTCATTGTACTGAATAGCACTCCTCTGAGAATAAGTTAAAATCTCTGTTTCAGGGAGTATATACTCAGTGCTTCAGATAGACCTACCAAAGTTGAACAGAGTTGGAGACATCTGAAATGCAGACATGATATTTCCTACCTACTACAAATGGTTTGTGTATTTTTTAACCATTAGTATATGTCAAGGTCAGCAACTTCATGGTACAGAGGAGAAATCTGGAGAGCATGAGAAATACTATTCATTTGCTCCTGAGCTGGGCCTGAGCTCTGCCTTTCTTACCATGCTGGTTCGGACATATCCACATATGGGGCACATCTCCATCTGGTACCTGAAAGGGACACTCTTTGTCGCAAGCACAAATAAGATCCGGATTTCAGGAAAACATTGAGATTTTCAGAAATGTCATTACTCTGAGAAATTAATGCTATGGAGAACCAAACAGTTATTTTTAGAAAAAGAATCTGTTTAAGAGGAAAATTACTGGCAAAGATCATTCAAAAATTATGTGCATGTAGCTGTAAGCTTCATTCTTTGTTTAATGCTTGCAATCTCAGCATCTTTGCAACTGCAAAATACCAGTTCTTTCACTGCTGTGCATACCCATGTCCTTTCATGTCCATAAACCTCCTTTCTCCATTGCATCTGACAGACTTCTGGTTAACTTTTAGTACAAAAAAGGAACATTTTTTGTAACAGAAATTATTTTATCTGGAGAGCTTGGATGTGATGTAAGGAGAAGATGTATATGACGAAGACAAAAGAAAATGCTCCTCAGTTGAACAGATGTAAACCTGTGACTTCATGGTGTGCTTCTGTTGCACTCTACTATAAAATGAAAGGTGAACATTTTGTTCTGCTCCAATTTTAGCATCATGTCCACAGATAACACAGAGCACTTCACAGACTTTTTCAGAATATTTTTACCCATAATGTTTATGGAAAAAGAAATTTGTCACGCTACCTTGCAAAAGGCGGTTGCTTTGTTGACCAGATGCCAAAATGAAATTCAGACATGGATGGCCAGAAATAAGATTTGCTTTAATCCTACTAATCCTGTGCTGTTGATTGGTACAAGGCACCATTATAGCTGGGTAAGCTTCCGAGGCTTACTGTCTGAATCTCTTTGGAGTCATGAGATCACTTTGGATTCTCAATTTTTCCCTTGTAAAGGGCAATGTTCCTGCCTCATGTTCCATTTTCTGCTGTAAACAATAAGGAGCAAAAGAAATCATGTATCTTTGCCAGCAAAAGGAGAAAACTCAAGGCAATTGTTCAGCCTGGTAATGTGCTTTACCAGGGACAGTGGAATGAGAAGACTTGTGCCTGTCCTCAAGGAGGTTAGCAGTCTGCCTGGGTAGTTACAGGGCCTTCTTGAACTGATTTCAGTAAAGCCTCAAGCCATCTTCAGAAGCTGAAATTGGACTTAATGTACAACAGAATCATTTCGGTCAGAAAAAACCTGTAAGATCATCAAACGTCTATGGGTAAACCATATCCCCAAGTGGCACATATACACATTTTTTAAATACCTCCAGGGACAGTGACTTCCCCACTTCCATGAGCATTCTGTTCAAATGCTTGAAAATACTTTTAGTGAGGAAATTTTTTCCTAATAACCAATATGAACTTCCCCTGGTACAACTTGAGGCCATTTCTTCTTGATCAAAACTCCCAGGTCCTTTTCCACTATGCAGGTTTCCAGACACTCCTCTAGACACAGCTTGTAGAGTCACATGGGGTTATTGTGACCCAAGTGCGGGACCCAGCATTTGTTGAACCTCATACAATTGGCCTCATCCCATCAATCCAGACTGTCCAGATCCCCATGCAGAGACTTCCACTCTTCAGCAGATCAACACACATTACCAACTTGGTGTCATCTGCAAACTGGCTGAGGGTGCACTTTATCATCTTGTCCGGGTCATCACTAAAGATATTAAACAGGACTGGCCCCAGTACTGAGCCTTGGGGAACACCATCTCTGGACAGCTACCAGCTGGATTCAACTCCATTCCCCACCACTCTCTGGTCCCAGTTGTCCAGCCAATTTTTCACCTTTCATCCAAGCCATGAACAGCCAGTTTCTCTAGGAGACTACACTGGGAAATTATGTCAATCTTGTTAGGTAGACGACTTCCACAGCCTTTTCCTCATCCACTAAGTAGGTCCCCCTGTCCCAGAGGGAGGTCCGGCTGGTCAAATAGGACCTGCCTTTCATAAACCCATGCTGGCTGGGCCTGATTCCTTGGTTGTCCTGTACATGCCATGCAAATGGCACTCATGATGATCTGCTCCATGACCTTCTTTGACACTGAAGTGAGGCTGACAAGCTTGTAGTTCCCCAAATCCTCCTTGTAGTAGATGGGCCTACTTCTGGCAGGAAGGCTTAACTTTGCCTTTCCTATGGGAAGAAGGGAAGAAAAAGAACTACTGAACTACTTTCAATTTGATTTGAGGACTACCAGAGACCTGGTGGGAGACCTGGTGGGAGACTATCATTATTCCTCTTCCACCTGGAAGAAGCCAATAGACTTTAATGAGTCTGTGGATTACAAGGTGGAAAACCACTCTAGACATGAACCTGTGATCGAGTTAGCAGCAGCAACAAAAGAGTACGGTACTTAAAGTCTAAATACTCACACTACCCTGCTGAAGAATGAGTAAGTAAGTCCATTAGAGCAAGGTTGTCTCTTGACAACAATCTGCTTTGTTTATCTTTTTTTAATATACCGATTACATCATGTGTTCCAGCTTGACAGAGCTGCCTCACAGTCCAGAACACCACTTTTGGTGTGCTGGAATAGTATCTGTAAATCTGCTGTCTGCTTTCAAGCTCCTCTGGAAAAATTCTTGCCCTTGAAGATTATCTAGCTGTAGGATAGTTACAAGGACACAGATTCCAATACATCTGATGGACCCTATGTTGCAATGTTATCAAGGTAACACCATCATGTCAACAATGCAATTTGAGTTGAAATAAAAAGATACATATTCAATTTTAACCTTAACTTTATGTAGGGGCTTGTAGATAAAACTTGAAAGGACAGTAGATAAGTAACAAAAAGCTACTGAGTCATAGTTTCACCTGGAAAGAAAAGGTGAAAGTTTTAAAGAGATAGCAGCTGAGGTATGTTGATTTTCCATTTAAGATGTCTTCAAGGATTTACACCTCAGAGGAATTTTTGAAACTGTGGCTGTCTTTTTCAGTGTACCTATGGAATCCCTGCAATGGAGCCTGCTCTGTTTCTGAGAGCTTGCTATGGTAATACAGATAACAGCTAGTAGTAAACAACACAACCTCCCACACATAATATCTATATAAGACAGATAATTGAGAACACTTTTTATGATCCCTTTTAGTAATGGATTCAGCTAATTTGTTAACATTTCCTCTTAGTCTCACAGAGAAGCAGAACAACATGGAAATATAAATCGGAATATAAATGGACATTGTTGTTTAACTGAGAAGTTATCCATCATTTACACAAAGCATCTTCAAACACACTAAAGGAGAGTCTCTTCTTACGGTTGTGCACAGGGCATTGTTGAGATCACGAAGCCCTTCCAAACATAATAGAATATTTCATGCCACTGTTGCTAGGACAGAGGTTAATATCTGCATAACTGAGGTCAACTGGTGTGGCAGTGGGATGTGATCAACATCTCTAGTTACTAGTCTCCAGCCTAGCCAGCTCTTGTCACTTTCCAGAGGAATTTTTGAGGATATTGATTTGCAGAAATATTATTTGAAAATAGTACTATGAATGTATTATTTGCAAAGCTATTAGTTCAGAGATGGAAAGATGTCTGGCTGTCCTCTCCCAAGTCCTGCCTGCTGGAGGTAGGATGTGACAAAACTCACCTGGCAGAGGTGTCAAATGGAAGGAAAAATGTGGGAAGCAGCAACTCCTGGCTACCCCAGGGTTCAGGATGCAGCAGGAGGTAGAATTCCAAGGATCTGTGAGAAACTGCTTGAGGGGAGCAAAAGAAAGTGTCATCCTGGCCAGTACATCTTATCTCCCAAAATGCAGTGCATATCTCCACTGCAGAGAATATATTCCTCAGAGACTGGCAGCTTTTGCCTACTTGTAGTCCTGACTCTGTGCTACTGAAATCAATGGAAATCTCTGCATTGGTCAGTGCAAAGTTGATTCCAGTAGTAGCTACTTGCACAGTGTTGAAAACACAAAGAACTTTTTAGCTGCTGTCACTAACAGAGCAACAGTAATTTTCACTGTTAAGAGACTGCCTTGTACCAGAATAGAATCTTTGAACACCCCTTGTTGCAAGAGTATTGTGCTTGCAAGGAATTATTACAATGAGGTCAGAGAATTACTCTAGCAAGTTGACTGAACTTCTTTTAAAATTTCTCTTAAAACTCTTCTCCTAGCAATTTTAGTGGTGAGCTCATTCTCCAATTGGACAGCAGCATTTCTCTATCTGTTCACATCAAGACTTGGGCAGCTCAAAGATCCTTCTGACTGTCCTAGCTTCTTGACTTCTGATTATATATAGCTTATGGTTCTGACAGTCACATAAATAGTTTTATTTAAAGCAGACTTGATGATCTCTTAATGCTTTTCTAGGCTAAAGTTTCAAAGGAGTTTTCTCTTTAATTTAGTTTATGGCAACACTGTATTTCACAGCTGGTTTTAATGTATTTTTGGAGACAATATGGAATCCGTACTTGAGTTACAAGGTATGTATATCAGATGAAAACACAGCCGCCATTCCTTGGCAAACCATTACATCAAATGAGCTGAATCTCCTCTACTTCATTGCATAATTAATTCTTGAACGATCACTGAATTGCAGGAGTGGGAAACCTTCCAGCTTTAGTCACACTCTGTATTGGGTTATGTCAGAAAGGATTGGAAAGTGAGGATTTCTTTTAAATCTTGGTTTACAGAGGTAGACTTCTAGGTAGGTGGGCAGCTTTTGCAATTGAATAGCAAGAGAAAAAAGCTCTTCAGACAGGGGTCAAAATCTCCAGAGAGGAGCATATCCTACTGCGGGGCAGGACCATGAAAGTGGTTGTGCTTCTCAGTTGCCAGCTTGCTGATAAAGGATGGGCTTCATTATCTGCAGACAAGTCTTGCTTGGATGACTAAATCTTTTGTGGTTTCTGCAAGCGCTACCAGAAGTGGGACAGAAGATTAGTTGGAGAGATAAGTTATGGGCTGCTGAAGATGGAGTCACAGCTTAGAAAAATTTGAGAGCTGACCCTGAGGAATTCAACAAAAAAATGTCTTAGGGAAGTGCACTCCGGCAGAGTGATATTAGACTGTAAGCAAAAAACTTCCTTTTTTTTTTTTTTTTTCTGGAGCTGCAATTTCCTATTTCTAAGATTTTATCCTGGGTTTGAGTGTAGGAAGACTCTTTTAGATATCTGGTTGTATGAAAGATATGTGTGCATACACTCCTTCCAGAAAAAGCCAAATTCATTCTACAGCCATGGGCTTCAGGAGCATCTGACATACTTCCTGGTGTGCACTGCTGGAGGCCTTACTTCTGCACTGATTTGTGTTCTACAGGTGGTAGCCCAGAGGTCTGGACAGCCTTGGCAGCAAGTGCTTGGTTTGGATGGAGCTGCAGATAAGCTGGTGAAGTGCTTTGAGGGGCTGAGTAGAGGGGCATCTTTGCTTTCTGTGGAAGCCAGCCTGTGCACCAGAAGTTGTGTGATGTGAGTAGAAGAGCAGAAACTACCTCAGGTAGGAGTGACAAATCAATAGCGACCTTGGGTATCTCTGCACAGAGCTGCATCAAGCTGCACAAACTGTACCTTGAACATCCTAGCAGGAAAGAAGTAAGAACATATGTGAAAACTCAGTGGTGTCAGACCTACCACTCACCTATTCCAACATTTTCTCCAACAGTGACAATGGTTAGAAATGTGCGTCAGGGAGAGCATACAAACCTGCTTGCTTTTCTTTCATATTCCCAGCATTCACTGCTAATATGTATATTTAGAATGCCAGAGGGTACTTCCCAGCCTCCTGCCTTTAGCATTTGTATATGTAACTGCTGTCTGTGAATTTGCCCACTTTGTTTAAGGCAATAGGGTGGAAACATTGTTGGCAAGGATACTGGTTCATAAGATAGTGTGGATGTTGTGGCTATGTTTATTTCTTGAATGAAGGATGCAGCTGAAATCTGACAAATGAATGCCACCACTTCCACCTACTATGTAAACTCAGACCAAACCTCACTGTGGGTGTAACTGAGATCAGTGACACATTGCATTTGTTTTAATGAATGGAGGGCTAATAGAAAATTCAAGTTATGAAACCTAGTGGCTGTTTTACGTTTGGATGGCAGGCAATCAGCTTTGAACTGCTATCTCAACTGGGCACTAGGGAGTTCTTCTTTTTCAGCAGACTGATGCTCCTGGATTGGAGTCAGCTGGAAGTGTGGGAGCTCAGTACTGCAGTAAAGACCAGAAGCAGAGCCAGGGCAAAGGCCCTGTAAGAGTACTCAGGCAGACTTTCTAACTGTTTCTAACTGTTTGTTGAGATGCCCAGTGGTTCCCAAATGATGTCTCTCAAAGTATCACCATCCTTTTTCCCAGCACTTGGCTTTGGTTCTCAGGGTCACAGAATCACAGAATATCCTGAATTAGAAGGGACTCGCAAGGATTATCGAGTTAAGTTCCTGGCTGCTACACACTCCTGTGCTATGCAGCCCCCTAGGATTGGATGGTGATCTCCTCAGAAGTAATGTGAATTTTCTCTGCATGCACAGAAACATTCTGGAAGACTGGTGCTCCGAAGACATGCAAGCAATTCTTTCCTTTCAGTGTCTTGACTCATGTCCGCAGTAGTTCCTTAGGAGCTTTTCCCTGAAAAGCTACCTCTGGTATTCCACCAAGCAAGCAAACTTTTGCAATTAATAAAAGTCCTCCAACAAGCCCCACTGTCTTTTTTTGAGTAAAAGCCTTCATAAAAAAACCTGGAATGTAACAACACAGCATGTCTGAACATATACTAGCTGAGTTAGGCCCCAAACAAATAAATGAAAAAGATAACACAGAACGGCCACGCCTCATCTTGACTACCACTATTGCGACAAACACCTCTGATAGGTGTTCACTGCTCTCATCCCTACATGACTTCTGTGATCCAGGAAAAGCCATTGAGAAAAAGTAACCTTTTTAAAATAAACATCTTTTCACCACATAGGGGCTTATATCTCCACAGGTCACATTACTCAAGGGTCACAAATCAAAGAGAGGTTGAAAACTACACTCCTAATTAAAATGTATTAAACTTGTACAAAACCAAAGCTGTTCCAAAAGCCACTCAGGCATTCAGGAGTGGTTATGGAGGGGGAAGACTCTCTCAGTAATGTTCTTCTATTTTGGCTTCTCTAAGGGCTGGAGGGAGGAGAGGACTGAGGTCTCAGCGTGAGAGGGAGCCCACAGGAAGGCAGATGCTCTCAAGAGTATTTTTGCCTGGAGGAGGTTTGTCTGCAGGAGCTCATGGTGAAAGCATGAGCAGAAATGTGCTTGTTCTTTCACTGTCATCATAAGCGAAGCTCATTATATGGTGGGTCTAGGCAACACTAGAGACAGACATTTCTCTTTAGTGTTTAATGTGTAAAATGAAGGGAGTTAACTTGTTCTTGTTGAAATATTGTCTCATCAAAATTTGCAAAACACTAACTCTTCTTGGATTTTTTTAGTGCAATTGTGAATTTTTTTGCACAGCACTAATCTAGGCAAAGACAATATGAAATTAATTCTACAAAATGACCTGTTTCTTTTATTACCCCATGTGCAGGAAACTCGTAGGGAAATAACCATGCTGCTTTAAAGAGAAATTAAACAAATGTAACAGTAATCATACGAATAATGTAAAACATATTATTTTACAAGGCTGCTTTTCTTACTGATTTAATTTGTCCCTATTTCCAGAACACTCAATACTTCTCAGTTCTTTTTACACTTAGTTGTGGATAATTTATCCTTGGAGCAAGGGTTAAGGAATCCCAGTCATAGCCAGTGTCCAGAACGTGAGGGGGAAATTGCCAAAGATGGTGGCTGAGAGCTGTGAAGTGAGGCAACGCTAATGTGCCCAGTCTGGGTGCAAGGGACCAGGCTCTACTGTGGTTCCCTCATGCTGTCTGCAGAAAAGCAGGATGGAGGGAGGCAGGCATGTTGTATTGTGTGAGAACAAGGAGGCATGGGCTCCTTGCCAGACCTGGTCAGGCAGAAGACCCTTGCCTGTGGCTCCTGCAAGAAACTCAAGACATCCTTCATGCAGCACAACTATGGGCACAGACACAGCTGGTCTCATGCCAGCATCACTTCTGGAGGTGCCCAGGATTTCTTGCCTGCACAGTAAGCCCAGTCCTATGTGGTTTGTGTTGTGATAAGCCTCCTTGGACAGAACCACATGAGAGTGCCGTAAGTGAGCTGCCACACAAGGAAAGCTTTCATTCTGGGAGCATTTATTTGTTTTGGCTGCAAAGCTCTCTCATATGCCTATAACACTATAGCATTCATTGATAGATACAGATCAGTGTTTGTATGCTCAGCACCTTTCTTGCATCTGATTTTTTTCCAAACCAACAAAGTTACACAGATCTGGCTGATATGTCTGAAGCCTAAAAACTGGGGGTTTTTTTGCTCCAGTCTGTGATAGCTGGCTGCTGGTGATTAGTCTACTAATTAGCAAGGGTGGACCAAAAAGAAAAGAAAAAAATCCAAGCTTTTAATTCAAAGACATATCCCCTAGGCACATAATTGAGGGATCACCATATCTTAAGAGAAGATGCTTCCCCTGCAATACATGTATTTATATTTCACATTGCGTGCCATATCCTGCACATTCTTTCCAAAGAGTTAAATACAGCAGAAAATTATACTTAATATTTTAATAACCTTGAACTGTGAACCTCTAGCCTCACTACCCTGTATAGGAAGAGACCCAGGAAAAAAACACTTATTGAGGAAATTCAAATCAGTTATGCAACTTGCTCAAAATTATTGCAGACTTTCAGCACTTTCATGAAAACGGGCTTCGTTCCTTGGGCTTGTTCATACAGAGCAAGCTGGAGTTAAAAGCTCCAGCAGATGCAAACCCAGCAGCATCTTTTCTATCATAAACAACCGTGCAGTGCCACCACAGTCTTCCTTGCACAGTCACTGTGGTGCTGAAATGTGAGAGCTTTGTTTTGTTTGCAACTACTTTTTCCCACATTAATGAACAACTCCAAGACTTAAAATTCAAGTGAGAGGACCACCATATTCTGAAAAAGCCTCATGTGCCTTAATTTCCTGTGATAAGTACCCCAGATCATACCTTGCATGTTCTACCTAGCAGAAAATCCAGCCAGAGCTTCACAGCCCTGTGGAGATGTCGTGGTTTGAGCCTGGCTGGATGCCAGAGACTCACCCACAACCTCTCCTGGAGGAAAAAACTGGAAAATAAAACGGGTCATAGGCAAAAAAGCAAGGCATACTACAAGCAAAGAGTATAAAGGATTTATTTACTAACTAACAAGATCAGAACTGCGAAGGAAGCATCATTTAAAAGGCAACCTTTTCCCCCCACCCCTCCTTCTCTTACAACAGATGTCATATTCCCTTTTTTCATCAGGAGACAAAGGGGGAACATAGGGTAGGGGTAAACCAGGCAAGTTGATATTTATGACCAGATCCAGGGTAGGAACCATCTCTCTGCCCTTCCATAAAGTTCTCTCTCTCTCATGAGAGGAAAAGGTCTCTCATGACCCACCCCCCAAGTGAGATCTTGACCCAAGGATGGCAGTTCTTCCTGAAATTATCTGTTGTCCAAAAGTCACAGCCAGGATTGCAGCTTTTAAGTACTGGCTTTTTACTGTGTCATAATTGAGCCCATCCCAAAGTACACAGTTCAGATCCTACCACAATGCACAAAAAGTCTGTCCAAAGGATCTCTGCTGAGCTCTCAGCTAGCTCCAGGCTTCTGTTTCTGGGCTCTGAAGAACATCTACAGCCTTTTTCCAGCTTGGTCTCTCCATCTTCAGTCGTGGCTTAGATGGATTCTGCATCACTGGCTCCTCTTTCTCTAGTCCGAGTCCACAGGCTTACTATGGTCCGTCCAATTCACGAGCAGCAGCGGGATGCCTGGAAGAACATTCCTACCCCTTCTTTTGTGGGCCTGGGGGGCCTTCGGGCTTTCAGCCTCCCGACGCAGGTTCTGAGCCGGCACCTACGTCTTGCTACTGAGTTTTTTTTTCTTCTCTCCCAAATATGTTATTCACAGAGACGTCTCTATCTCTATAACCTTGAATGCCATGGCAGCACGGAGGCCCAGGCAAGAACTGAGCTGTTAAGCCCCTCTCTGCCAGAGCAGCAAAAAAACCCTAAACCATAACAGGAGACCACGTGAACACAGAAGCAGAAGACACACAAGCAACAGCCCTCAGCTCCAGAGGACAGCTTTGGACTGCCAGTTGGAAGGAGTTTCTTTTGCCAGAGTCCTGTGGACTCTCAGAAGAATCACCCTGTGCCACCTCCTGGGCAAAGAAGTGTGACAGCTCTCCATGCCAACTTCTCTTTAAGAGCTGTGTAGCAGGAAGAGGATGAATTTGTTTTCCAAAAAGCAAATACTCCCTTCTCATCTGGACAAAAGCTAAAATATGATGTGAGATTGTAGTGATTTGACCCTGGCTGGATGCCAGAGACTAACCAACAGCCGCTGTCACTTCCCACCCCACCCCAAACAGGGGAGAGAGGAAAAAAAACCCTGATTGGTTTTTGCTATGGCAGTAATGAGGATTACATATTAGAATATCTTTTACTGTCACAGGCAAAACAAACTCCGAGGAGGCCATTCACTTGCATTTCATGGGGTCCCTCCCATGGGAGAAGGTCTTTCACAACTGTCTCTAGCGTGAATCCAATCCCAAGAGAAGCAGCTCTTCCAAACACAGTTGCCCAGGGGTCACTCCACAGGGTGCAGTCCTTCAGTACAGGCTGCTCCAGTGTGGGTCCCATCCCACAGCACAGATCCTACCAGGAGAAGCGCTGCTGCAGTGTGGACTCTCCTCTCCATGGGCCACAGGTCTCTTCCAGGACCCTAGTCCAAGGTGGGCTCCAACGGGCTGCAGCCTCCCTCCAGCATCCACCTGCTCCAGCCTGGGTTGCTTCATGGGCTACAGGTGGATCTCTCCATCCCTGAGAGCTTTCCATGGGCTGCAGGGGGACAGACTGCTTCACCATGGTCGTCACCACAGGCTGCAGGGAGACGCCTGGAACACCTCCTACCCTTCCTTCGGCCCTGGCCTTGGTGCCTGCTATTTCATCTTCTCAATGCTCTTCTCTGGCGGCCATGATTGTCTTCTTCTTCTAACTTTTTTTCCCTTCTTAAATATGTTATCACAGAGGTGTCTCTGTCTCTCCTGATTGGTCTGGCCTTGGCAGTGGTGGGTCCAGCCAGGAGCTGGCTGGCATTTGCTCTGCCAGCTATGAGGGAGGCTGCCAGCAACTTCTCGAAGAAAAGCCTCCGTCATAGCCCCCCTGCTACCAGAAACCCAGCCACAGAAAAACCCAATACAGAGATGAACAGGAAGCAGAAGCTGTGTTGAACAAAAGCAGTGAGCCCTTCCCTGGTGTCACAAGAAAAGTCTTGTAGGTCTGCCAGGTGTTTCAGGACTTTGCACATCTGTATATTTCTCTTCAGGCTCTGCCTACAGCCCCTGAGATCTCTGAGACTAGACCACCATATCCATAGGTCCACAGATAACCAGACACCCACTGAGCACAATATTGGTTCTTGGCTCAGCCTCTCCCATTTGCATTACTGTCTTGTGACATTATGAGGCCCGAGAACCCTCATAGGGAGATTGCTAGGCATAAGGAGAAAAAATACATATTTAAAACATTCACAGCAACACAATATGCAGCCTCCTCTACAGCTCCATGCATGTGCGAGCTGATGATAGTCAGAAGGCACATATCCCGCGCCCATTTCTAGCTCCAGGTGCTCTCCCTGCTTCAGACATAAAAGGTGCAAGTAGGGTTCCCATTAGCAAGGTACTCCTGGAGGACCACACAAGCACATTTCTCTCCATCCCCCTGAGTAAAAAGCAGCCTCCAGCCTTTCACTGTGTCAGCACAAAGAGTAATTCACATGCATATGAATGCATTTTGCTAATCATAGTGTAGGGATAATTCTCTGTATATAATTACATGCAGTACTAGGCAGTTAACACTGCAGGGATGTTAAGGTCTGCTTACAAGTAGGAAAGGGGATGGAAGGTTATTATGCAATGTTCACAGGGCAAACAGGCAGTTTCAAGCCTGCTGCTGTATTTTGCATAGACATTGAGCCAAAATCTATATGTAAGTCAGTGCAGTCCAGACTAAGACCAAAAATAGCTGTTGCTGGTAAGGTTCAATATAAACTTTATCCCCTTATCTTCATCAAAAATATACGTCTTTGCACAGTGGTCTCCATCATACTGATAGCTGCCTGGCTTCCTGCATTATTATTAAGTCTGGTCCTGTGCACTGTGCTCACTGTCTCACTTTCAGAAGTTCTGAGCAGCTGTATATCTCACAGACAGCAAGGGATTAGCAAGTACTTAGTATCCCCGAATAACATGACAGCTTTGTCTGAGGTTGAAGCTCTTCTGCAACCTGTGAGTGAAAGAGAAGTATGGAGCCATTTACTATAAACTTGAAAACAGAACACTCTATTTTTTATGTATATGAAGAAAATTACAATTCAGAACTGAAGAATAGTTGTAAAAGAAAAGTAGGACAACATCCTTGAATTAGGTGTTAAGAAGGAAGAGGAGAAAGCAATTCAGAACACTGTGGATACAAGAGAGAGAAAAACTCAGAAGTATGACCAACTCAACAGCAAGAGAGGCTCAAGCAATCGCAAGGTGTGAGGCTATTTTCCAAAGCTCAGGAGTCAGGGTAGAAAATTATGAGCTTTTGAAAGAATAGAAGCTTCTATTCTAGTTTCAAAGCATTGAGAAGATACACCAGTAAGTATTCTTCTGTCCAAAGCTGTTGTTTGCTTCACTGTCACGACAACTAGAAGCTTCATACAAGCCAAGTTCGAAATTAGCAATTAACCAGCTTTCTAAGAAACAGCATATATTAATAGGCTCCTGAGAAAGTCTTATGAACTGGCAAGGCTGAATCAGGAGCCCCTAGTGTCAGAGCAAACCCAAACAGAGACAACATGAATTGCTGACTGAAGCCAGGGCAAATCTTCCTATAAATCCTGCATGAGCCAGTGATTCTCTGCATGACCTTTGGCAAATTGTTAGGTCTTGGTTTGTTCCTCTGTCTACCCAGCTGGAAAACTGGGTTAAAAAAAAAAGAAAGAAAAGCAGAGGCAGACTGAAAACCAGAGGCTGAGCATGAACTGTCTCTCCAGGTAAATAGATGATTTAAAAATAATTATGATAACACAAAATGTTAAGTATATCTCATGTTTTACTTTATGTATTTACTGCTGGACGCAAGCCCATTTACTCCCAAAGAATGTATGTGGCAACAGTTGAGAGGAAAGATCTGGTGCCAAATCAATAGGGAGAGTCATCAATCCTTGCAGGGTGCATCAGACTGCCAAAGACAACACTGTGATAACAGCAAATCCCACCCAGATTTCCAATCCAGCTCTTGGCTGAGGCCAAGGCCAAGGCCAAATGGTTTTCTCTTATGCAGAAAGGAGCAAGAAAGCTGTTGGGAGACCCAGGAAAGCCCTTGAACTGGTCTGTGCGGGGCTGGGGAAACCCCACAGGAGCCTCTTTGCAGGGTCTCCCACTGCGTTTGTTTGGATCCTGAGAACTGCTCCAGTAGCTTCTGCTAGATAACAGACAACTTTCTTTAAATCCCCCCTCACTTCAAAATAATTCAGACTCAATAACCTTTAGGATATGCATTGCAGAAGCCATTTGTTAGTGCTAGTTTTGTGGGTAGGCTAGGGATACATTACAGAAGCAAAAATCCTGAAGGAGCTGGGGGAGAAAAAGAGGATGTACAACCTTTGGAAAAAAGGGGAGGTGAGTCAGAGAAGCTGTTAAGCGGTGCAGAAGGAAAACCAGAGAGGCAAAAGCTCAGACGGAGCTCAACCTAGCTGTCTCTGTCAAGGACAATAAGAAAAGTTTCTATAAGTACATTAACAGTAAAAAGAAAGGCAGTAACATCCTCCACTCCCTATTGGATGCAGAGGGCAATATAGTAACCAAAGACGAGGAGAAAGCAGAAATACTCAATGCACACTTTGCCTCTGTTTTTAACAGCAAAACAAACTGCCCGCAAGACAACTGGACCAGCAGTGGCATGGAAGGAGCTGGGGTGCAGGATAACCCCCTTGTAATCCAAGAGGA